>JAWQRJ010000445.1:0-21208 GCA_033557515.1 Diorygopyx duplodentatus | reverse complement strand
AATGATAAATGTTCATTGAAAAATATTAGAACTGATTTTTTAAATTTTAACATGTCTATATTAAAAAATCGATAAAAAATTCAATTTTCATTTTAGATGTGCAGTTTTTTAGAAATTTATATAGGATATATCATAGAATAATATGATCGAAACAATTTTTTTATATCTCGCGCATATTTTTTATTAAAACATGATAGATGTTCATTGAAAAATGTTAGAACTGGTTTCTTAAATTTTAACATGTCTATATTAAAAAATCGATAAAAATTCAATTTTCACTTTAGATGTGCTGTTTTTTATAAATGTATACTGGATATATCATAGTATAATATAATCGAAACAATTTTTTGATATCTCGCACAGAATTTTCATTAAAAAATGATAAATGTTCATTAAAAAATATTAGAACTGATTTTTTAAATTTTAACATGTCTATATTAAAAAATCGATAAAAAATTCAATTTTCATTTTAGATGTGCTGTTTTTTTATAAATGTATACTGGATATATCATAGTATAATATAATCGAAACCATTTTTTGACATCTCGCACAGATTTTTTTTATTAAAAAATGATAGATGTTCATTGAAAAATATTAGAACTGATTTCTTTAAATTTTAACATGTCTATATTAAAAGATCGATAAAAAATTCAATTTTCATTTTAGATTAGAGCAATTTTTTAGAAATTTATACTGGATATATCATATACAAGTAATAATATGATATTCCAATTACTTTATGTGATGTGGAAAGTTTATTGTTTCGAGATAATCAAAGAAGTTTTACTTTCGATCATTAAAAAAAAACATTTATATGCAGTGTAAACAAATGATTTTAATATAAACATAATTAATTGTAAATATTATCATTTCTGCTCTTTTGTGTATTAAAAAAATTTAGTAAATATATTTCGTTTTTAATAAATATTTCACCTTTTTTGTTAAATATTGTATCTAAATATTTAAATATAATTAGTACTAGTAATTACACTATATATTACACTTATCATAAAATATAGGGTGTTCCTTTTAATAATTTTGAAAGAAATGGAATTGAAAATCCCATTCGAATTATATTTAGAAATTTGGGAGAAATATCAGAAGTTTAAATAAACAGTTAATATTAGCAAAAAAAAATATTTAAAAGAATCAAAACTTGGTAACAATGAGACAGAAACAACACAGAGTTAAACAGAGGACTCAAGGAGGCCTCAATTACGTCCAAAATAGAGATTTATATCAGTTTTAATGTGGTACGTGAGTTGACTGTGAAACTAATAGTTGATTTTTTTTTCGGAAAATATTCCTGATTTTAAAACCTTTTTTAAAATTATTTTGACAGTTGATTTAACAAAAAGATGTAAAGCATACGCTCTAATAAACCAACTGTCTTCAATTGTTGTAACAGTATGTACAGAAGATAATAGAAAAGTTGAATGTATTATAATATGGCAGAATCGAAAAATACAGGTGAAATTGCATATATTTTAACCTCTTTTTTAACTTATTTGGGGTACATTAGGTTATGATTATAATTGTTAATGGGCCTTCGGGTAACATAAATGATTTATTTATTTTTTAATTTTTAAATATTGTATTCATTTTGTCGCTTTCCATAAATGCTCTGTAATCTTCACAAGTTTACTAACTAATATTCTATTTAAATATTCTATTTTAGTTTAAAAGTATTCTTGTAAAAATAATTAATGTAATTTATTTTAAGTTGTATGATTAAAATATTCACGTGACAGAGTTGAAATGGAATTGATTTTGGCATTTTCTTTCATATACTGTTGGCACGAAACAGTTAATTTCCACGAAGTAAGATGTTTGAGTTATTAACTTATTTAACTTATTTATTTATTATTATTATGCTACACGCGTTAGTCACGAAAGATTGTCATTGTCAATAAAAAAATACTTCAGCCTTTAATTCGAAGAACTTGCACAAGTTCACATAAACATGACACAAGTGTAATGTTTATGTTTGTTTATAGGTACTCTAAAATTTCATTTTTTTTGCAGCTTGATGAAGGTGCTCCATTACAAATCATCAATAGCTCTCCATACTGCACATACACGATTGTTGGACTGTTATCATCCTGGAGTAGATGTGACCCCAGCAAACCTGTGTTAGTAACTGATGTATCTAATTACACTCGATGGATAGAAAAGAATGTTTGGAACTAATACCTTATAGGCGTCTAAGAAAGTGAAAAACACGTAACTTTGTATACTACTATTTCCAGTAAACAATTTTTGTTTTTAGTGATGAAATCTTTAATTCCCCTATTTTCCATTTATTTTTCAGAATCCTGTTTCCTCATTCCATGTTATTATTTAATAAAATTTTAAAATCAATTTAAAAATGATTAAGATATTTTTAAATTTGTAATTTAATGTTATTTGTTCACTGTATTATATGGCATTGCTTGCAAATTAAAATTTAAAATAAATATCGTCCCGACAAGAAAAAAATGCGTTATAAACAATTATTTCTCCTCGACATCCGGCGATCGTCGATATTTTCCAAAACCACGAACTTATCAACACCACAAAGGTTAGGCTGTTTCTTAGAATTAATTCTGTAAGACGTTCGGTTGCTCTACAACAAATGTGTCGACCCCACCATCTGCCTTGTTGTTTTACAGAAATAAATGTTCAAGAGTAGTGGACACTTCGTACTTGTGAGCCGGTAGAATGCTACATATGCAAGAAACTGTCTTGCTACAAGTGCTTTTGTCATGTTTTCTAGTCGTTTCTGCTCAATATTCAGGTAAGTTTATTCGATTTCTTTCTCACCGATATCTGATTTTTGTGTTACTCATGTGTTCAAGGTCGCGGTATTTTTAACAAGGTGTACGTCTCGAATATTATTTGAGTCGTCAATGCCCAAATATTTACATAAACAATAAGCTAGATTTAATCAGTGTTGTTTGTTACTTTGATTACTCGTATAGCTATTTGTATTCATTTAAATAGCATAAGACCAGTTGTTTTCGTTTTCATTAGTATGCATTAATAGCATTATGTAGTGTTTAATATAATGTTTAAATTCTACGAAATAATGATGTGTAAAATTGTGGAAAATCCGCATAGCTTGCAATATAATTGTCTATAGTGCTTAGGGAATTACTGCAATAAAAAATATGCATTCAGCATTAATTGTTTCAAAACTAAATTCTGGTTAATAATATGTCTGAGTGATATAGCAACACCTAAAAGTAAATAATGTTTACTATCACGTCTAGGTACTTAAAGTAGGAATTTTAGTGTCATTAAACAAATTAACCTTCTATGGCTAAAATCGCTTACCTCGTATCAAGCTCGAAGCAATAAACAAATGAGATTTCTGTTAACAGATGGATTTTTGTAAATAATTTAACAGTACCAATATCTACACTACCATTTTAAATCTATATCTCAAACCGTTTGGACCAGTATATTTGATCTAAAATATTAATCACCCTATTTTTTGTTATTATTTTTTATTTTTATTATTTACACATTCCAGGGGAAGATTGCTATAACAATGCCAAGAAAGCTTCTGGGAAATGTATACCGATAGGCGATTGTCCGCAAGCCATTGCCGATTTAAGAAAAAGAATACCTCCACAGCAATGTGGATTCAGTGGCGTTGTTTCGCTTGTTTGTTGTGCCTCAGGCACTCCTCCCTCCACAGATAAGCCTACCGAAAAACCAACAACACCTACCGTCCAAACAACAACGCCCACCACAACAGAAGCACCAAAACCAGTTAACAGAATTGCTGGAGAAAAAAGCAAACAAAGTATGGTTACTCGCATTTTTGATAATGAACATAACAGGTGTTATAGGTTTTTTGAATTTGTTGTAGAATGCAAAGACTATGCAGAATTAGCATACGTTTATGAGAGACCACCAACATTAATACCTGGGCAACAGTTTTTGAAGAGGAGTATATGCCCATGGCAACCAGGGGTTACTCCCGTCATCATTGATGGAGAACCGGCAAAACTGGGTGAATTCTCACATATGGTAGGTGTATCCGCAACATTAAGAGGTCCAAGAATACATATTTAATTGTACGTTTATTTTAGGCGCTTCTTGGTTATAACACTGGCAGTGGCATAGAATGGGAATGTGGTGGTAGTCTGATAAGCGAAGATTTTGTTCTAACTGCTGCTCACTGCTTGTATTCTCGCCTTTAGTAAGTTTGATTAATCATTGTCTATCAATTTAAGTCTATCAAATCTATCAAATCGAAGCAAATCTAAAAACAGTGAAAATCATTTGGTCGACTTGACTTCCCAAATTGATTTTAACACGAGGATTGAATTTTGTGCGATTATACTCCAGTGACTTTGATGTCAAAGTCACTGAAGTATAATTATTAAGTTTTAAGTTTTATTCTTCATTAATACTGTAGTGGAACTTGTTTTTGGCGTATACAAACGTTTTTGGTGTATAGAAACTTTAATGTATTTTTTACTTGTTTGCAGTGGTTCACCGGAAGTAGTAAGAATTGGCGATCTCAACTACACCAACCCGAATGACGACACTTACGCCCAGCAAATACCAGTTGATAAATTTTACGAAAATCCAGAGTACCATCCTCCCGAAAACTATAACGACATAGCTCTTCTGAAGCTGGTTCGTCCAGTCAAGCTCAACGAATATGTTAAACCCATTTGTTTGTCTACTGATCCAGATACAAGCAGATTGGATAAAGTCCTCGTAACTGGTTGGGGACACACGGAGTATGGAGGCGATAAAAGTGATATGCTGATGAAAGCTGCTCTGGACGTTTTCAGCGCGGAACAGTGTAATAAGACTTATAAAAGAGATCGAGGAATTCTGCCTAGGGGAATCGACGATAAACTCCAAATGTGTGCTGGATCATTCACTGATCGCAAAGACACCTGTCAGGTAAAGATAACTCATTAACTGATAGCTAACATGTCTTACAAAACAAAGTTTATCTTCCCTATTTTCAGCACCAAATATTTTATGGTACTTTTTATTTGATTTCGTAGGGTGATTCAGGGGGTCCAATTCAAATTCGCAGTTCAGAGTATCATTGTTCGTACCATTTGCTAGGAGCGACATCTTTCGGGAAGCAATGTGGCGTCCAGTCAATACCAGCAGTATACGCTAAAGTGTATCCCCATCTGAAGTGGATAGAAGACATCGTATGGCCGTGAATAACATTTTTTTTTCTAATAATCGTGTTTTTTATACTCAATAAAAGTTAAAAAGGAAATCTGGTTTCTACGCCAATTTTGCACATGAACACCACCTTACGCAACTTATTACAATTTGATTTCGAAAAAATATATATTTATGGTTAAAGACCTTTCAAAGCAAGCTCCCTGAAAGTGCTATTTAATCCATATTTCTGCAGCCAAAGGTACATAAAGGCATTGTATCTCTTTTAGAATACTTCAAATGAATGATGTAACGATCCATTATGAATATAGAAAATGTAGATGTAGTTTGGACGTATTTCTTTTTAATTTACATATTTCTGATTTGAAGTATTTATTATCTTTCTGGTGATAAGACGTAGCTCGTGGTTGCCATTTTGATAAAACAAGTGATAAAACGAGTACGTGCGCATTTGATGTAAATGTGCTTAGGTTAGTGAAAACAAACATTCCGCTCAAAACATTTATGTATGGAATACGATAAGAAGCTGAGAAAAATATCGATAATTTAAATAATTTAACAGTTGTGTTACATCATTGCTTGAACATGTTGTTACATAAATTCGGTGCTCTTTTTGTTTCTACGTTATTAGTTTACACCGTATCTGGTGATGATCCATACTTAGTCGACTGCGATGATAATAATCCACAAGATGAAGCGATTGCCAAAGAATTTAAACACATGGTACGTATTTTACTTTATTCAACATCAGGAAAGATAAGTGATTTTTAACATTTTTTAGGCAATGCTTGGGTACGACATTGGATCCCAAATTATTTATGGTTGTCATGGAATCCTAATAGATGAATCACACGTTCTCACAACAGCAGCTTGCAGCAAAATGGAATTTGTGTACTTAATTTTCAAACATAAAAACGTAATTATCTTTCTAACTTCTGCCTTTTAGTGGACGTCCAGTAATTGTTCGTTTGGGAATACACTGCCCACACTTCCAGTATCACAACATATCCAACATTGTAGTTCATCCTGAATTCAACGAAACCTCGCCTTCGAACGAGATAAGAAGCGTGGCTTTGGTGAAACTGACGACATCAGCCACAAATTCTGACTATGTCGCGCCAACAAAGCTGTACAAAACAAAAATTTTCGATAAACAACAACCCATAGAAGCCGCCTGGATAAAAAGTATCGTCGGTGATACGACTTTTGAAGTTGTGGTTAAGTACCGTCTGAGAGTACTTCCTTTTCCAATATGTTCCGAAAATTATTTAAATAGAAATCCTACCATTAGGATCAACGCAAAGTCTGAAGTTTGCGCTTATCCCATCGAAGAACCTGAAGTAATATTAAATAATTATTCAGCGCAACAATTGTATTAATTCGTTTATTCTAGAATTCTGTTGGAATAATTCATCTAATGAAGAGTGGAAAATTACAACCTGTAGGAATTATGGCTGGTGGTGCTGGTGTACCACCAACCGAAGAAGATCCACATATTTATATAAGGATTTCACACTATCTAGGTTGGATTAGAGAAAATATGAAATGATATGATCTACTATAAAATAAGTGTTGTATATATCTACTACTTTTGCATTGAAACTATAGGTATATCCTGGCTACTGGATTTAACCATGAAAATATTCGAATAATCTCTCTTACTTTACTTTATTTTTGTTAGACGTAATTAATGATATTAAAACAAAACTTGCTGCCACTACCCTAAAACTATTTATGATTCCCAAGCATTCTTTTCTATCCAGTCTTATTCCATCGGAATAATACACATAATGAAGACTGGAAAACTACAATCTATAGGAATAATGACAGGTGATGCTGGTTATCCACAAAAAGGTTATCCACATATTTTTTTTTCACAAATTACTTTTGTTAGTACTAAAAATGAATATTGAAATAAAACAAACAACAACGTGCTGCAACTTTATTGACCTAAAACTACATTTACGATTCCCAAACATTCTTCTCTATCCAGTCTAAGTAATTGTACACTTTTGTTGAGACATCTGGTATGTCAGGAGTTGGTTCTTTAGGTCCAAAGTTGTCGATCGCAACAATTTTGGCAATATTGTCATCATATACGTGAGAAGTTCCACCAATATGTGGCTAAATAGAGAAATATGTTTATATATGGTAATTTGAAGAAATGCGATGTTGCAACTTACTTTGAAGCCGTTTGGAAACTTCCTCTCCGTGCACAAATGGGATTGTTCGTCAATTTTTAACCGTTTTTCATACTTTGTTTTACAAGACGCGAACGGTACAATAGAAGATTCAACTTTAAGCATTGTTTGGTGTGAAGGTGGTCTCTCCCATAAAATGTCAATCAGCTTTTGGCTGTCGTCAACACTTTTGGTGTACAGACATCCAGGTCTTATGTAATCAGTGGTGGTTATTGGCGGAGAAAATTTAACCAGAGCTATGCTGTGTTTATTTGAAACATCTTGCTTAGAGTACTCAGGATATACAAATGTTTCAACCACATCCACCAATTTATAATTGTTTCCTTTCTCGACTGTATCCGATGCACCCAACAATACGTGTTTTGGTTGCCCTCTAAAAATACAATACAGAAGATAGAGAAAATGGCTATTAACTTATGACTAGTACTAACAAACGACTTGTGATGCAAAATGCTGGTGTTATCACAAAAGATTCACTTATCAACGTTGCTGGACAGTTATAACGAATTTTACCATCAGATTCAAATCCCAACAGTCCCATATGAGGAAACTGGTTGATTAAGGATGGTTCATCTCCCAGTGACTTTTTGTGGTACTCCTTGCATTCTAGAAAACAAAAGAAAAGGAGTAACGGCAATGTCGTCGATTAGCCGAAAGTCTTACTATCATCGCTCAATCTTGCACTAGCAAGACCAACTAGAAAAAATACCATCCACGTCTGCATGACAACTGACTGTACTGATATGCAAAGAAAATCTGGTGCAACGCTTCTATAAAGAGGTGTTTTCACGGTCAACAAGTCTGGCAGATGTTTAAATATAAGTTGAAGGTCACCGTATCACAACAAGAACTTTCAAAGACACTGCATAATAACAAATTTAAATATTTATGTTTGTTTTACACTTTAACCTTAAATTTGAATTTTCGTCACTCTCAGTATCAATAACCAGTAAGTTATCTTTGTAAAAGTTTGAACTTTTACACGAGGGAATGTGGTTTGGGTGTTTTGAAAGGCATTTGCGTGGTTACATAATAATCTTTAGTGATCTGTTTTAATAGAAATGATGATTGAGAATGTATATGGTCTTATGAAGTCTTATCACGAAAGATGGACTATATCGACGCGATATCAACCGAATGACAGGTGAAGATGCAACTGAAGTTGCTAACACATCATCTAATCGTATATTTCCGGTTTATGATTGGACGATTACTGCGCTGTCAGAATCTGGATTTTATAAATAACGATGCTGACCACGAAAAACTTCAATAATATCTCTTATATCTCTGATATAAAGATTCCATCTATTGTCTGTACCATGAAAACAATAATGTGAATACATATTGTGAATACATGTTGTGGATAAATATTTAATTTTTATTGTTGAAAGATGACCCTCTCGCTTTAAAGTAGGTGAAATAAAGTGCTGTCTGGATTTACAAGGGCAAGTGAAGAAAACAATTAACATTACACAATTAAAACCAAAGATATAATTGCTTTAGTGACGTAACGAATAGAATTTAAATCAGCTATCCCAATTGTATAAACCAATCGCATGCACACAGTCCGATATGGACTCTGCGAATGGTTGTGTGAACTTACAACTGAGGTGTGATGATTGCCACATTTAAAACGGTAATTTTTGTGTTACTACTGTTACAGCATATTCTATCAGAAGGTACGTGTAAAATTCCTATCTATTTTTACGTCCATTTTCGGTATTTCGAATGATAAAAACGTTGCAAAAATTGTTAAAGGATGTAGCGTAAAATATTTGATACTGCGCACGTCAGCTGTTGGACTGTTATGGGAAATGGGCTTCACATGTTGCGGGTAAAACCGGCGGGAATACGTCACAACCTTGATTGGGTCACAGAGAAATGGAATCCCAGCTTTCTATTTTTAATAATAATACCAGTTATAAAATATTATCATTTTCTGCCAACTTTTGCAGTAGTCGAAACGTGGCTGTTGTTGATTAAAAGATTCGTTTCTGATCAGTCTAATTAACAGTTTTTCAAAAATGTGTGTTGACCTTAAAACTAATGCGCATGATATGTCCTCAAAGTAGTTCTACAACCATTTACTAAAATACGAATTTTATTTTATCGAATATTATCGTTCCCAATTAAAATACCAGCATGTATAATGATACAAATATGCTATTATTCAAATGCATAAACCGCAAATTTAAATATTCAAGCGTCTTAGAATAAAATTAAAAAAATTTATATAGTTTCTAAGAACGATCATTAAAGTATGTGTAAACAGGTAACAGCATAGAATAGAAATATAGGGTGTTCATTTTTTTCAAATTCTTTCTGTCCAATAAATTTGGGCAAAATTTGTTTTATGCAAAAGGTACCAAAAAATGTGCAGGATGTTAAAAGTAATTTTTAATTTTCTACCAGGTTGTCTCTACGTGAATATGATTTATTTGTTGTAATAGTTTAATATCTTAATATATTTGTAATCACTTTTTCTTTTTTTTTTCAAATTCTTTCTGCCCAATAAATTTAGACAAAATTTGTTTTATGCAAAAAGTACCAAAAAATGTACCCATTTTTTTATTTTCTACCAGGTTATCTCTACGTGAATATAACTTATTTGTTGCAATAGTTCAATATCTCAATACATTTGTAATATTTTTTTTTTAATTCTTTCTCCAATAAATTTGGGCAAAATTTGTTTTATACAAAAAGTACCAAAAAATGTACCCAATTTTTTATTTTCTACCAGGTTGTCTCTACGTGAATATAACTTATTTGTTGCAATAGTTTAATATCTCAATACATCTGTAATCTTTTTTTAAAAAATTGTTTCTCTCCAATAAATTTGGGCAAAATTTGTTTTATGCAGAAAGTAAATGTTAAAGCCAATTTTAAATTTTCTACCAGCTTGTCTATACGTGAATATGATTTATTTGTTGTAATAGTTTAATATCTTAATATATTTGTAATAATTTTTTTTTCAAGTTCTTTCTGTCCAATAAATTTGGGCAAAATTTGTTTTATGCAAAAAGTATCAAAAGTGTATAGGATGTTAAAGCCAATTTTTAATTTTCTAGCAGGTTGTCTGTACGCGAATATGATTTATTTGTTGTAATAGTTTAATATCTTAATATATTTGTAATCATTTTTTCTTTTTTTTTCTTCAAATTCTTTCTGTCCAATAAATTTGAGCAAAATTTGTTTTATGCAAAAAGTACCAAAAAATGCACCCAATTTTTAATTTTCTAACAGGTTGTCTCTACGTGAATATAACTTATTTGTTGCAATAGTTTAATATCTCAATACATTTGTAATCGTTTTTTTTTTAAATTCTTTCTCTCCAATAAATTTGGGCAAAATTTGTTTTATGCAGAAAGTAAATGTTAAAGCCAATTTTAAATTTTCTACCAGGTTGTCTATACGTGAATATGATTTATTTGTTGTAATAGTTTAATATCTTAATATATTTGTAATCATTTTTTTTTCAAGTTCTTTCTGTCCAATAAATTTGGGCAAAATTTGTTTTATGCAGAAATTACCAAAAAATGTACAGAATGTTCATGCCAATTTTAAATTTTCTACCAGGTTGTGTGTACGTGAATATGATTTGTTTGTTGTAATAGTTTAATATCTTAATAAATTTGTAATCATTTTTTCTTTTCTTTTTTTCGTATTCTTTCTGTCCAATAAATTTGAGTAAAATTTGTTTTATGCAAAAAGTACCAAAAAATGTACCCATTTTTTTATTTTCTACCAGGTTGTCTCTACCTGAATATAACTTATTTGTTGCAATAGTTTAATATCTCAATACATGTGTAATCATTTTTTCTTTTTTTTTCAAATTCTTTCTGTCCAATAAATTTAGACAAAATTTGTTTTATGCAAAAAGTACCAAAAAATGTACAGGATGTTAAAGCCAATTTTTAATTTTATACCAAGTTGTCTGTACGTGAATATCATTTATTTGTTATAATAGTTTAATATCTTAATAAATTTGTAATATTTTTTTTTTCAAATTCTTTCTGTCCAATAAATTTGGGCAAAATTTGTTTTATGCAAAAAGTACCAAAAAATGTTAAATCCAATTTTTAATTTTATGCCAAGTTGTCTCTACGTGAATATGATTTATTTGTTGTAATAGTTTAATATCTTAATTTATTTGTAAGCATTTTTTTCAAATTCTTTCTTGCCAATAAATTTTGGCAAAATTTGTTTTATGCAAAAAGTACCAAAAATATACAGGATTTTTTTTTAGATTTATCATGTCAAACGAAACAAGGTGATGCAGGTTTTTGTAAAACCATCAACGATTGTCCATGGGCCATACAACAACTTCGACGTAAAGTCCCACCCAATGTATGTTCTTTCCGTGGTGTGGACCCTGTTGTCTGCTGCCTTGGAAATGCGAAACCAGTAGATCCGGAGGATATTGAAGTAAAATCTCTTGAATCCATATCCAAACAAAGTAAGACTGTGGTTTATGTTATCGATTCTTCAACGCCCGGTTGATTATGGTGTGAATTTTCAGAATGTGACGACTACAAAAATGTTCGGTGTGCTGATAATAGCTTGCCGAAATTTGTGGGTTCCATCATAGTCGGCGGTACCGATGCTAATCCAACGGAATTTCCACACATGGTAATTAAATAATTCTCCAGGTTGTAGTAAAGTTAACATTGCTAACTTTCAGGCTGCTTTAGGTTATGGTGATGCCCCGAACGTCCAGTGGGAATGTGGAGGTAGTCTCATAAGCGAGCAGTTTATTCTGACAGCTGCTCATTGTCTCATATCAAGACAAAGGTGAATAAAATTTAAAATTTATGTGAATTAATATAATACATATCAAAATTTTAGTGGTCCCTTAAAGTATGTTAGGTTAGGCGACATTAACCTAGGCGGGGTTATCAATGAAGACAGATTTGCTCAACAATTTCTCGTGGATGAAGTTTACGAATATCCGGACCACGTTCCATTTTCACAATATCACGACATAGCATTAATTCGGCTCAAAGAAAATGTGAAATGCACCCAGTATGTACGACCGGCGTGTCTTAACTTTGAAGATGGGCTACCTGATGGTACTCCAATTGCTACGGGGTGGGGGGCTACGGAATGGGGTGGTAGAAATAGTGATATTTTGCAAAAGGTCACACTGTCGTACATTTCCTACAGGAGATGTGGAGAAACTTACCGACCAGAGCCGAAATTGAAGCAAGGGATTGTAGAAGATTGGCAAATATGCGTTGGAGGTGGAGTTGAGAAGAAAGATACGTGCCAGGTAATAGCTGTTTTTGGATCTTTCAATTTCACATTGTATACTTTGTATTCTTTACAGGGGGATTCTGGTGGACCATTGCAAGTAAAAATTCAAGATTCTCCGCCAGTTTACAAGATAGTTGGCATCACATCATTTGGAAAATTATGCGCTGTTGCCCCTGGAGTTTACACAAAGGTTTCTCACTATTTGCAGTGGATCGAAAACGTTGTATGGTTACGACAATAAAAAAATAAGCTAATTAAGACATGAGTTTGTACTGTGTGTACCTAATTATACCAACCGCATACTTGATATCCAAGTAAACGTAATCATTTTCATAATTATATAAACAGGAAATAAAAAACTACCAATTTCCATATTGTATTCAAATTTCATAATTAACTCATTTGCGTAATTGTTTGTTTTAAGATAACTGAATTGCGTAAATTGGGAGGTGATTCCCTGCCTTGGATATAGATGTAAATCTGCGAAATATTTCCGGGCCATGAATCACCAAGAAAGTCTTTAGCACACTGTTTTGTTTTTGCTTTTCATGTCTTAAACGATTGGTGTCTACGCCTTCACTTCAGTTTTAAAGTTCAGTTCGCAAGCAGCTTGCAACATGAAGGTTACACGGCTACCTGCTATTACCATCCTACTACTTGTGGTTAACCGAATTGAAACTCAACGCAGAGGTATTTTTAGAATTAATATTAGCTTACAATCTCTATCTGTTTGCTTTCTTGGTTTCCAAGAACGCGGGTCCCCTTGCAGAACCAGAGAAGGCAATTCAGGCCAATGTGTATCATTTGAGGACTGTGAAGCGGAAGAGTCAAGATATCGCGGAAGGAGGAGACCAAAATTCTGTGGCTATGATGGTTATGAAGAACTGTTGTGTTGTAACATAGAATCAAAAGATAGGAACATGAATTCTTTTTCCAAAAGCCAACAGAGTAAGTAGTACATTTTGATATCGCTATCTTGATAAATCAATTTAATGGCCCAATATTTTTTCAAGAATGTCAAGATTACAACTCCTTAAATGTGAACTCAAGATCCTCATTTGACAACAATTTTGACAATCCATGGGAATTGGGAAGTTTCAATGCTATAGTGGCAGGAGAAAACTCGCTTCCAAGAGAATTTCCCCACATGGTACACAAATTCTTACATACTTTCAACCAGCTTCATTATACTTATCCCTTTTCAGACTGCTCTTGGATTCGGAGACGAAGAAGACATCCAATGGAAGTGTGGAGGAAGCTTGATCAGCGAAAAATTTATTCTTACAGCAGGACATTGCATTTCAACCAGAGAACTGTATATGTCACCAATACTTAAGTGGAATTCTTTATTTTTGTTTTTTTCTTTTTTTAGTGGTGAAGTCAGATTTGCACGACTTGGCGACTTGGATCTTGAAGCTAGCGACGAAGATGCAGATCCGCAACAATACAGAGTTAAAAAGACGTATGAGCATCCCCAATTTAAATCCACTTCAAGATATCACGACATAGCTTTAGTTGAGCTGCGGGATTCAGTTGCATTTAACAGATTTGTGAAACCAGCTTGTTTGCATGCTTCCAAAGACGCCCCGTCGTCGAGGTTAATAGCCACTGGCTGGGGTTCCCAAGTTTATGCTGGACCAACCACCAGTTTCCTGCAGAAAGTCGAATTGTCCAATCTGCCATATGAACGCTGCAAGAGCTTCTATGGACCAGAAAGGGAACTCGAGCGAGGACTGGTCGATGACTGGCAAATGTGTGCAACTGGAAGTCGAAGAAGAGAAGATAGAGGAGATAGTTGTCAAGTAAGAAACATATGAAAATATGGTCTGAAGTGGTCTTAATACAAGTACATATTTATTTTATGGAGATTCTGGAAGTCCTCTTCAATACAAGCTGCCTGGCAGTACGCTATTTTCAATTGTTGGGGTGGTGTCGTTCGGAAAACTTTGCGGATTAGCACCTGGAGTGTATACTAGAGTTTCTTATTATGTCCCTTGGATAGAAAGCATTGTCTGGTCTAATTAATTATGTTATTTACCTTTTGTAAATAAATGTACAATAATTACAGTGTGGCTTCATTTAATTTAAAAGGAAATTGTCGCGTGCCATTTCTTAAAAAAACAATGTAGCAGTAGCGAATTTCCTCAAAATAATACGGTGTAGTATCAGCCTTATTATTATTGCGTGTGATATAATCAAGGACAGATATCTCCTCTACGGCGATTGTTGACGCATTAGCATTTCCAGATAATTAAGAGCTCATTTATCGAACCTCTTTCTTGCGAATGGGTTTACTTGCTGTTTGAATTTTATCAAAGGAAGTGGTTCTGTAACATGGGTGTGACTATGAGAAGCGTTATTTTGTTTGCTTTATTTGTGGGCACTATAACTCAAGGTAATTATTAATAATATTATTAGCGACGATATACTTTTGTGCGATAATATTGAGTACACAAGTAATCATAAAGGATGTTTGTGTTGTAGACCGTACTAAGATGTATGTATTACACTCCTGGTTGTGAAAGTTTGAAATAAAATGTAGAACCAAAATTCAAACAAGCAATAGAGGGTTCAAAATCGTTACAACAAAAGAAAATAAACAATAAACATATTCAATTTACATATTATAACACTACAATATACACACATAACTGGAAAAATGGATGTATTTTATTGTTTTCAGAGATTGGTGAACGGTGCTCATTTAAAAATGGAACCATGGGCGTTTGCGAAAACATTACGAAATGTAGATCCGCCCCAAAGGAGCTAAAACAACGAATGATGCCCACTCTTTGTGGATTTACAGGAAAAACACCCATAGTATGCTGCGGAGATAATGCTGCAAGAACAAGTGATCAAAGTGAGTGCAGGAAAAACTGAAATCCTGAGCTACTTACAAGTTTGTTACCATTACAGAATGTGCTGAATACCTTGCGCTGAATACCCCATACGTTAGACATGAACCCTTGATTGTTGGTGGTGGTGGTGTGGATGCAGTTCCTAAAGAATTTCCTCATATGGTATGATCGCATTTATTGCTAGTAATAAAATGCGAATATTTCTTTATTAAAAAAACAGAGTGATCACGTTAGTTTTGGTTGGACAAATAATTATATGTATGCTCATTCTAGGCACTCTTGGGATATGACAATGTTGACAATGGTACCATTGAATACAGATGTGGTGGCAGCCTTATTAGCGACCAATTCGTTTTGACAGCAGCTCATTGTTTAGAGTCGAGAGATTTGTACGTATAACCATCTGTATATCATATCCATCTAAATTTGTCCAATTTCTTGTAGAGGACCAGTCACTTCGGTACATTTAGGTGACTTGGATACAGCGTCAAACAATGATGACGCGGAGCCGCAAGACTTTAAGGTCATCGGAAGCTATCCCAGTCCAGATTACGATTTTAAGTCGTTGTACAACGATATAGCGTTGATCAAACTTGACAGACCGGTTCGCTTTACCACCTACGTTAAACCTGCTTGCCTACAAACGGAATTGGAGATACAACGTGAAGACTTAACGGCCACTGGATGGGGTGCATTGTTTTTTGGAGGCGACATGCACAACATCCTCCAAAAGCTTGAACTTGTGGCACTACCAGAAAACAACTGCTTGCCCACCTACAAACCACAACCTAAACTGAGGAAGGGTCTTGTTGGGGAGTTGCAAATCTGTGGTGGTAATTTGCAAAAAAGTGTCGACACTTGCCAAGGAGATTCGGGGGGTCCGCTACAGTTCCAAATTCAAAGGGCACCTCCAGTACACAAAGTGGTCGGAGTGACATCTTTTGGAATACATTGCAATTTGGTTCCGGGGATTTATACCAGAGTTTCAAAGTACATATCGTGGATAGAATCGGTTGTGTGGCCAACATTAAATTTATAGCAATATTTCTTTTGAGTGATGATCTAAAATATGTAGTATTTTATCTTAGTCTTTAGTTCTTTTTTATTGAATACAAGTAATCGAAAAAGATTCACGTACTTTTCGTTTTAATCAGCTTTAAGAATCGTTAGAGGGTTCGGCTTCGTTTGATGTCACATTATGATGCAAATTAGATTCTAACTCTTATTGTTAATTCAACACCAATAAAGGAAGCGTGTTCAGTTTGAAGAGTTTTAAATGATGAGACTTTAGACAACCATAACTGCACAAAGTATAAACAATATCTTCTAAAGTACGTTAACAAGCGCATCTATTTATCTAGTGTAGAGATCGAATCGCAGACTGCCTACCAAACAAAACAATCGAATTCAATGACGACTACCTGTTCAAGTTTATGTAGATGAGACGCAAAGTGCCAACAATCATTGAGGTATTTGAATACAGGTTCCCAACCAGTTTTCGACCATGCGTGGACTCGTGAGAACGTACTCTGGATTTATATTATTACTGTACACAATCGCTCAAGGTAAATCTTGTTAATTTATTCTAAATATGTAGCTTTGTATGAAGAGTAAACAAATACTTTTGAAGATGCCGGCCAACACTGTTTGTTGAGAGATACTTCGGCTGGTGTGTGTCACCACATTTCCAAATGTAAATCAGCCCAAGATGACCTGAAGCGTCGGTTGAGGCCCATTATTTGCAGTTTCGATGATATTTATCCCATCGTATGTTGTGCGGACAAAAACAGCACGTCCCTAGGAATGATCAAAGGTGGCATAAGCGAAGAAAGTGAGTAATTATTATGTATTTGTTTAAATGCATTTTACATCTTGCTTGTGCATCGTCTCAAGTATATGGTTGTTTTTTTGCTTTATGTTTGTACATATTTTAAGAATGTCGGGAGTATATGCAGTTAAATATAACCACAACTATTACCACCACAACAACAACCACCCCGGGACCTGACTATGTACCAATATATGCTGCAGTAGGAGGGATAAATGCTAACATTAGAGGATTTCCACATATGGTAAAAAAACAAGCACTTCCGCTACCTGCAAACATCTGAAATGGTGTAATATGATATTTTAGGCAATTTTGGGTTACGGAGCGGGTGGTAATATAGAGTTTCAATGTGGAGGAAGCCTTATTAGTGACCAATTTGTATTAACAGCTGCCCATTGTCTAGAATCAAGAAGCTTGTGAGTTTAGTCCGTTTTTAAGTTTAAACATACACACTTTGCTTTTTCCTCAGCGGCCCAGTGTCTCTAGTGCGACTGGGTGACACGGATATAGCGTCTGACAATGAATTTTCCGAGCCGCAAGAGTTTAATGTCACCCAAACGTATCCTCATCCAGATTACGATTTCGTAGCGTTCTATCACGATATAGGGTTACTCAAACTCGATCGTCCGGCAATTTACACTATATTCGTTAAGCCGGCGTGCCTTCAATCGAAGATTGAATTGGAGAGAAACTATTTGAGCGCCACCGGATGGGGTGCCCTGGAATACGGAGGTGATATACACAGCATACTCCAAAAAGTGGATCTTAATAGTCTGCCGATAGAGAAGTGCTTGCCTACGTATGGTCCACAAACTAAACTACCAAGAGGCATTGATGAAGAATTACAAATTTGCGGTGGAAATCTTGAGATGAGAATGGATACGTGCCAGGGAGATTCAGGTTTGTGCTGGTTTCGTAAAATTACGCTAAATAAAACCATATTTTTAAGTGGTTCACTTTAATAAAACAAAAAACATGACATGTTTTTGCAAATAAAAATTAAACATGCAATGATTTTTCCTTTGTAACAGGTGGACCGCTGCAAGATAGAATTCAAGATTTCCCAATAATTCACAGAGTGGTAGGAGTGACATCGTTTGGAAATAATTGTGGGTTGGTACCAGGGGTTTACACTAGAGTCTCTAGGTACATATCTTGGATTGAATCCATTGTATGGCGAAACTAGTTGTATAAGTTAATGTATAGTTGCATAACTTTAATGTGTGGCGTTATTTTCCTTTAACCTTCTCCTTTGTTTGCTGACTGCAATTTTATTTGATTGAAATTCTTGTTTGAAACGTTCAAAATACAAATAACCTGTTGTGACCTTAGCAAGACTTTTGACACAGTTAACCATAATAGCAGAAGCTTTCTTTCACTATGGAATAAGAGGTCTACCTATAACATCTTTAAATCTTACCTCGGAAATAGGAAGCAGCGGGTAAAATGGCAAAATCAAGGATCTGAATTCCAAAACATAAAATATGGTATACCACAGGGATCTATTCTGAATATATTTAACTTAATTATATTTATTAAAGTGTGTTATTAAATTTTTAGATAATTATCAAGGAAATTCAACCAAAATTTCGCATGTTTTAAACAAAACTATACAGCTTTAGATAAAACATAAAAATTGTCCATAACTCTGTTGGTTGTTAAAACATAAATGATCAAAGCTACAACTGAAAACATTTTTAATCAGTTTTGGCAACTTACACCAGTCGCTTCAAAAAATTATATCTCGATTAATTATCAAGGAAATTCAACCAAAATTTCGCATGTTTTAAACAAAACTATACAGTTTTAGATAAAACATATAAATTGTCCATAACTCTGTTGGTTGTTAAAAGGGAAATGATCAAAACCAGAACTGAAAACATTTCTAATCAGTTTTGGAAACTTACACCGATTGCTTCAAAAAATTATATTTCGATTAATTATCAAGGAAATACAACCAAAATTTCGCATGTTTTAAACAAAGCTATACAGTTTTAGATAAAACATATAAATTGTCCATAACTCTGTTGATTGTTAAAACATAAATGATCAAAACCAGACTGAAAACATTTCTAATTAGTTTTGGACACTTACACCAGTTGCTTCAAAAAATTATATGTCGATTAATTATCAAGGAAATTCAACCAAAATTTCGCATGTTTTAAACAAAGCTATACAGCTCTAGATAAAACATATAAATTGTCCATAGCTGTGTTGGTTGCTAAAATAGAAATGATCAAAACCAGAACTGAAAACATTTCTAATCAGTTTTGGAAACTTACACCAGTCGCTTCAAAAAATTATATCTCGATTAATTATCAAGGAAATTCAACGAAAATTTCGCATGTTTTGAACAAAACTATACAGTTTTAGATAAAATATATAAATTGTCCATAACTCTGTTGATTGTTAAAACATAAATCATCAAAACCAGAACTGAAAACATTTCTACTTAGTTTTGGAAACACACCAGTTGCTTCAAAAAATTATATCTCGATTAATTATCAAGGAAATTCAACGAAAATTTCGCATGTTTTAAACAAAACTATACAGTTTTAGATAAAGCATATAAATTGTCCATAACTCTGTTGATTGTTAAAAGAGAAATGATCAAAACCAGAACTGAAAACATTTCTAATCAGTATTGGAAACTTACACCAGTCGCTTCAAAAAATTATATCTCGATTAATTATCAAGGAAATTCAAAGAAAATTTCGTATGTTTTAAACAAAACTATACAGTTTTAGATAAAACAACTAAATTGTCCATAACTCTGTTGGTTGTTAAAACAGAAATGATCAAAGCCAGAACTGAAAACATTTATAATCAGTTTTCGAAACTTACACCAGTTGCTTCAAAAAATTATATCTCGATTAATTATCAAGGAAATTCAACGAAAATTTCCTATATTTTAAACAAAACTATACAGTTGTAGATAAAACATATAAATTGTCCATGACTCTGTTCGTTGTTAAAAGAGAAATGATCAAACCCAGAACTGAAAATATTTCTAATCAGTTTTGGAAACACACCAGTTGCTTCAAAAAATTATATCTCGATTAATTATCAAGGAAATTCAACGAAAATTTCCTATATTTTAAACAAAACTATACAGTTGTAGGTAAAACATATAAATTGTCCATGACTCTGTTCGTTGTTAAAAGAGAAATGATCAAAACCAGAACTGAAAGCATTTCTAATCAGTTTTGGAAACTTACACCAGTCGCTTCAAAAAATTATATCTCGATTAATTATCAAGGAAATACAATGAGAATTTCGCATGTTTTAAACAAAACTATACAGTTTGAGATAAAACATATAAATTGTCCATAACTCTGTTGGTTGTTAAAACATAAATGATCAAAGCCAGAACTGAAAACATTTCTAATCAGTTTTGGAAACTTACACCGGTTGCTTCATAAAATTATATTTCGATTAATTATCAACGAAATTCAACGAAAATTTCGCATGTTTTAAACAAAACTATACAGTTTCAGATAAAACATATAAATTGTCCATAACTCTGTTGGTTGCTAAAACAGAAATGATCCAAACCAGAACTGAAAACATTTCTAATCAGATTTGGAAACTTACACCGGTTGCTTCAAGAAATTATATCTCGAATAATTATCAAGGAAATTCAACCAAAATTAAACATGTTTTAAACAAAACTATGCAGCTTTAGATCAAACATATAAATTGTCCATAACTCTGTTGGTTGTTAAAACAGAAATGATCAAACCAGATTTGAAAACATTTCTCATCAGTTTTGGAAACTTACACCAGTCGCTTAAAAAAATTATATCTCGATTAATTATCAAGGAAATTCAAAGAAAATTTCGTATGTTTTAAACAAAACTATACAGTTTTAGATAAAACAACTAAATTGTCCATAACTCTGTTGGTTGTTAAAACAGAAA
>JAWQRJ010000444.1:0-21210 GCA_033557515.1 Diorygopyx duplodentatus | reverse complement strand
CCGCAAAAGCTTCTTAAATCTAATATTTACATATTTCGTAACTTCGATGGACGATATCTGCTAAAGTAGAAGAAATACATCGACAGTTCCTAATAGAAAAAGAGAGAGAGCAGTTAATTATCTGCGAGAAATCGTCTAGAATGTGTTTTTAAATCGAACAATTTAAAAGAAAAACAAGAGATTACAACACCTTATAATTTTGTCTCACAATATTGGAGGCACAAGAAAGTTTTTACGATAAAAAGTAAGGAACGAATAATTTTTAGTGCAAAGAATCTAATGAAGTTGTTTTGAATTACATAATTTTGAAGAAATTTTAAAAATTGCACAGACAAAATACAATTTTATTTTCTGCCCAACGGGAACATCTAATTTTTACTGCTTTCGTAACTTTGCTTTAACTTTGCTTTTACTGCCCTACTGAAGTAGGGGAGATGAATAAAGAATCTTTTATAAGGAAAGAAAGATACGTTAATTATCTCTAAGAAACTACATATAAAATATTTACAGCATCAATAAGTTAAGAGAAAAACTAGAAACTGCAGAAAGATACAGTTTTGTCCAAAAAATACGATTTACTTAATGCAATCGAAGATATGTTGGAAAATATGAAAGATACGGTAAATATTTGTAAGTAAAAAATAATTAGCAAATAATGTTATGTAGGAAACTTCCCTAGAATACCTTCTATATTATATTATTTTGAGAGCAATTTAAAACATCGTCCACCTTCTAGATATATTTTATATTTTCATCTTTCCTAACTTTGATTAAACATATCTTACAATAATGTAACAAGGATCTAATCTTTAAATAACTTACAACGTGGCGTGTTTATACAAGCACGGAAAAATAATCTGCCATTTTATTCTCTGCTTTGGCATTATTTTTCAAAACATCTTTTTCTAAAAAAATAAAAAAAGGTGCAAATAAGCACAAAATATTAAGTCAGGTACAAAAATTGCAAAAAAAAAGAAAAAAAAAAGCACATAAACATTCGTGCCAAATGACTTATTTTTACATAATTCGGACATATTTTAATATAAAATATATGCTTATAATATTTATAATAAGCGTAATGCCTAGAAATCCGGACTCTAGTTATTATTCAAATTACCTCCACCAAAAATTAATTTGCATTTTATTTTCAAATATTAAATCAAAACTCCTGTACTGAACAGAGGTTAGTACTGCACGTATTAACCTTTTTAATGTATTAACGAATATTGAATAGATGACTTTACGATATGTTGTCAATATATAAAAAAAGCCATAACCAATAAAAATATAAATAATTGTTTTGAATGTTCTTTGAAACCGAAATTATCCCGGAAAATATTTTAACCTATTTCGCATTGATATTTGGTTTGATTCCAAAACAGAAATTTAGCAGAAATAGACCATTAGTGTGGAGAATATTTAAATAAATTGAAATGTTTTTTTCCTGAAAGAGAACGTCATTTTGTTCAATTTGAAAATGTTTTGTTCAATTGTTCAACAGTGTTTGTTTTGCCGCCTCCTTCACTTAAGTTCGTTGATATCATGCTAACATTTTTTGAAATAATTTCTTTATGTACAGGTGTCTGCCGTAGACCGTCCAGAAGAAATATATGGGGAACGGATAAAGCTAGAAGTCTGAAAATTGGGATTGGAATATGGTAGGAAGATAAAACTAAAAGATTTAGTTTTATTTATATTATATTTTTCAATAAGCTGGCGGTTTCGATTATACTGGAAGTTAATAACAGCTTTATTAAAAAAATTACACAAAAAAAATAAAATTGGGGTCATTCCATTTAAATGAACAAAGCTGTTATTTTATTATACTTCCGGTATAACCGGAACCGCCAGCTTATTGCAAATATTTTTTACCATATTCAGATCCAAATTTTCAGACTTCTAACTTTATCTGTTCCTCATATATTTCTAATGGGCAGTCTATGGTAGACACCTGTATACGAAATTTTGTTATTGACTATTGTGGTATGTATAAACATGACTTTATCGACTAACAAACTGGATAAACCGATGGTAGCATATTTAAAATCATTTGTTTTCTTTTAGCGTTATCGCATGGTTACACTAGACGCGATTATAAATATTTGATCTAGAATTTTTCTATTTTTGTTTACATTGCTTTTAGTATTCGAAGAAGAAACAATTTCTTGTCCTATTCCAGTGTAGTGCGACATTTGCTTGGGTTTTCGTTAACATTTGACATAATGCTGTCTTATGCCTTTTTACTATATTTATGACAAAAAGTGATGATGGTGTTTAAAAATTAAATAAAAAAATGCATTGGTTATTAAAATGAAATTCATTTGGAAAATGTGGATACCTGCAGAGAAGATAATTTTTATTATTACAGCAAAGTACTGGATGTAAGTCATCCATAGAAATAAAATAAGATAAAAAACCAAACGTTTTTCAGGTTGCCGATAAGCTGTAAATGCGGAGATTATTTTTAATGTTTTTTTTTGTTCTGATTTAGAAGTGGAAACCTTACCCCCACCCTACTGGCATATAGTCGTGATCATCCAAATTTTTACTTGTTTACTACACAATCCATTATTCTTTGCATGGAATCAGGTTTATCGTAACACGTTTCATCTAAATAAATTGTGTAATAAACAATTGTGTGTAAGAAACGTCGTGATGATTCATGACAACTCTTAATTTTCAAATTGTTAACTACGTCTTGACGTAAGCTTGAAATGTATAAAACTATATTTTATCTTAAGACTTGTAACTGAAACGACGAATTAGATCGGTGCGATGATTATTATATATTTTTGAATTGTTAAATTCTTTACTATTTTTCTCCCTAAATATTATGCATTCTTTTCAACCAGTGAATTAGTTGTTTAATTCTCGTTGAAACGTCAAAACAAGAGTCTTTCGAACCTATTTCCTACCTTATAATGTGTATCGTGATGATTTGTTGTTTGACTTTATTTAAATATTTAATATAACCACTGGTAAGGGGCGAGGAGAACTCAGTAATAAAATGTTAGAGTTGCATAATTCTGCACGACGATCTGGTTTTATTACTTTTAATATCCCACTAAAAAGTACACAATTCTACTTTTACTGTTTTAACTTGTTGAACGTTTGGAACCTAACCTTTTGATTTATTTACGTTTAAAAAAGTGCCTTTATTTATTATTTATTATTTATTAGGGGAAACTGTCTACGAAGATAAATAAAACACATTCCAATTTATAGCAGGGCATGTTAGGTTTTTGGTTGTCAGTAATGATGGATGCAAACAGATGCAAGAATGTCCTCTATTTGGTAACACACAAAGAACAGAACAACAACAAAATGATAAATATTCAATACTAATAGACGTTTTCGTTAGTTGGAGTTGTAAATGCAAAGGCATAAATTATGGTAAACAACAGCTGCGTATTAGTAATATAATAAATCGAGTCAATGCAATAAATGTATTTTCGACCACCACCGGTACATTATGCTATTTACCACTCCAATTTATAACACTTTATTTTTAATTAACAAGGCTATCTAGACATAACGAGACGAAAATATTTTTATTAATAAAAATAATCAACGGAATAAACGAATGATAGATGGAAAGTATAACATTTATACATTTTCTGCTATTTAGAAATGCACATCTACAAAACAATCTATTGAACATCGAAATGAATATTTGTATAAATTGATACTTTATTTGTGGTATTTTCCTCAAAGTCTTCCCCCTCCCCCTCTAACGTCTGATCTTGAAGCTTGGTTCATGAAATGCGAACGGGTCGCCAAGTCATGCTTGAGCACGAGAAACGCTTTGAGAACGGTTTATGAATGCGAGCCTAAGTCTGTGATGCAGGTGTTGCACCTTCACTGTCTTCAAAGAAGTTTTTCTGTACTTACATCCTTCTTTTACAGATACTCTTACTATTTCGTTAATTTCGAGATTTTTGAGGAAGTAACTTTTAAGTTGTCTAGAAAATTTTTGAAGATTTTTTTCTTCAAAAATTTACAGTTACCTACCTACCCAAATAGTAATCATGCTTCGACCGACTCCTAATAGGAGTAAGTAATTGAACATCCTGACGTTTTCAATTACTGGCCTTCACCATTCAAAACAAGAGCCAGCAACTTCTCCTCATATCCCAATCAGCGGAACAAACACACTTCTAATCTCTTTTTTTAATTCCGCAGGAATCCGAAATCTACCAGAAATGCATTAAACCGCCCCCTAATCGCACAGTATTGGAATCCGAGTCGCCGCCCCCTTACCGGTCGAGCTCCGCCGGCCTCCTGGGGTCCATCAGCGGGAGCAGCTCGAGCAGCGGCGACTGGTCTTCGTCCACGACGACGACGGGGGGCAGCGCGCCGCTGGTCGTCCGATGCCACTCGATGTCGTCGTCCACGTCGTCCTCGAAGCGTCTCGACGCCGCCACCACCACCACCGCCGGCGGCCACGCGACGGCAATGGCGTCGGCCAACCAAAAGACTGATTTTCTCCAGCGGACCGTCAAGCGGTTCACGGGGGGCAAAAAGACTTCTTCTTCTAGCGCGCACCATCATCAGCACCACCACCACCACCACCAACAGACCGTCGTGCCGCAGCAAATGAACGTGCCGGTGGTGATAGTTCCGGTGGTTAGGCGAAACGATCAGACCCCGCCGTCGACAAACAATAGCGCCTCGAGTAGTTCTTCGTCGTCGTCGTCATCCGGTACGACGACCACGGCCATAAACTTCCAACCATCGAACCGTCCGAAACCTAGTGTCTGACCAATCGTTTCGACTGTTAGGTGACCGTTCTGAAAATGTAAATTATGTTTAAAGAAAAGAAAAAGAATTACGAGAGGATAACGAATATAGATAACGAAAACGTTGCAGTGTAGAAAATGGCATTGGTGGCGCAACGATGAAACGATGATAAATAGTTAGTTGCGTTTCTCGGGCAGGAAGGTTGAGTTTTCCGCTCGCGATTCTTACTCTATTGTTTTTCTACGACCACTTCTTACCAGTGTGATTTTTATAGCATTCTGTGATCAGCTGGATAATTTTAACATTATTGTTTATTACGGTATTTAACTTTTGGATTTAAATAACAAGGAGGCGTATAAAATGAAATGTCCAAATTATTTAACATGCAAGGGGCCAAATATTGCACAGAGGTTTGGATATTTCAAAATCATCTATTTTTCAAACCAGCAGTACAATAAACAATATAGGCAATGATAAATACTTATTTAGATATTTCATCATCTCCAAAAACTTATCTTTTAATATTGCTTACTTAACTAGGCCGAGAAGTAGCACTTTTTCAAACAACCATCACCATCAAGAATTCTGTACGTAATCCTTTAATTATGTATGTAAGTCACTTGGACAACTGCATGAAAGGTGATATTGGTAAACAAGGCATGTCAGAAGTAAATACTGTTACCCTTTTTAGAATTCACAGAGCAAATCTTCCCAAGCTCCGAAAATAAACAACTTTTTTCTATTTTATAACCTTGTGAATATACTAAATAAAGCCAATTCCATCAACAGTTAACTGAAACAGAAAATCTGCATTAATTGTAATTAAAATTGTACAAGAAAAGTGGCATTCATCATCTACTGCAAACCAGCCATATACCCCTTCTAAAATGAAGGAAAATAATTTTTATGAAAAATACAGAAACATACTTTAACAGATAAAGTGATCCAAAGTGATCCAGAGTGATCCAAAGCGTATAAATCGCAAATTTGGGAAAATAGAAGAAAAATATATTTATAAAACTTAATCAGAGTACTGAAAACTACAAAATTAACAACTCCATTACTGGTTTTTCCGGATATTATACCAACTTTTTTATTTTAAATCTAATCATGCATTATTTTTATCCTATTTTGTAGAAAATTTATTTCTTTTTTTAATCATGTGAAAAATTCGTATGGTTCCACAAGAAAAATATTGAGTAAAATCAAAAATAAAGAATACACCAAAAAAAGTATGAAGGAATGCTGTTTGTCTACTTCAACATTTCTATTTAGTCGACTTTTTCTCACTACAGTACATTCGGTTTTTTTGAAAATACTGTTCATAATTTGCACTAAGCGCCTGGTAGACCGAGCTCGCTTGGTTCAAAAAACAAAATATTTTTAGTCAGGGTGCTGTATTGCCGTCTTCCCCACAATTTTATTTATTTGAGGAGTTATGTCCCACCTAAGAGGATTATAATCTGATATAAAAGATATTGATACACTGATAGCTTCCCAAGAAATGAATAAACAGTCCTTTATACTATGTCCAAAAAAGAGTTCACATGTATACCATAGAAGAAATTAGGTAGCTCTACATTCACTTAAATCAGAATTCACAGATTATGAAATAAAAAAGAGTGCAGTTATTAAAAAAAATTGTGTGGTTTAATAAAACTGTTATAATCAGACAATTAAAAATTTGTACTACAGGAAATTGAGTACTTCATGTGTAACATCCCGCATAACTATGATGACAATGCTAAATAACACCGTGTGATAAAAAAAACTATGATTGTACCGCCAGTCAGGGAATAAAAGATCAATTTCTGTTAGATTGAAAACAATATTGCATTACCAGAATTATAAGTTTTAGCCATTTTCATCAATCTGGAAAACATAAACTCTAAAACTGATAAAGCCTATGTAGTAGCAATTTAGTTTTCAAGGCCTGCTGCATGTCAATTCTTCTGTAGATATAATTTGAATGGATGCTTATCCTTCTTCAGAAAGCAGTATGTAACAATTTTTATTTATTTTGCTCAGTTGATTGAATTGGAATTTAAACTAAAGGGGTTTATGTGAGTGAGGTTGATAAACAACTAATATTCACAAGCGTTAAAATTATTTCCATGGCCTACATGACATTCCTATTGAAAAAAACCTCATATGGTGGAATATCCATTGCCGCCTATTCGAAAACCTTATTTTTGATTTTATTCTCGAACCCTCTGGATTTTTCGTATAAATGAAGAAATAATGTTTCATTCCATTTAAAATAATAATAATTGTTTCACTAAGGTTGGGATTATTTAAAATAAAAAAATTGGTACAATTTCTGTAAGAACTGGGCGTGGATTTGTTAAATTTTTAAATCCATTTTATTAGCTTGATTAAGTTTTATTTAAAAAAATTTCTTCTACCTCCTCAAATATATTCACTTGGATCAGTTTATCTATTACACACTGTATATACGCAGCTACCTTCTATCGAACACTAATATTTTCTTTTCAACTGCTGGTTCCTGGCGAAAATATACTATTCAGAAGGTGTTTAACTGTTCAGAAGTTAAGTTTTTCAAAGTATTCAAGTAATGGAATATGATACTCTCTTTTTCACAATAACAGATACCAATAATATAATTAATTAATACCAATAATTACTATATACCAACAAATTACTAATAACTTAACAAATTAAAAACAAAACAGTACACACAATATTATTTTCCGAACTGGAAGTGACAGTTTTGAAATGTTTCTGAAATCGAAGCCTTTTTTGTAGTCGCGCACAGCTGATGAAGATACGACAGGTCATATTATCAAAATCCAAGGGAGTGTTAATTAAAATTCCTTCACACAGGGTTGACGAGGATTTGCCTTTACTTTCTGTATATCAGAGTTGTTAACTAACGTATTACTTGAAATTTTTAATTTTTTGGGTAAAGTGTGAGATAATGAGTTTTGAGATATGTAACGAGTTTTGTAACGCGTTTCAAAAAAAGTAAGTAAAGTAAGTAATGAACGCTCGTTACAACAACAGTCTCCGTGTTTCTTTTCTTCTCCGACGTTTAGCAAATTCGATTCTTTTTTTCCAAGACGAGAGCATTTAGGCAGTTTTCGATTAGCTGCAACAGTGTGCTTTACCAACGAAAATATGAAAACGCAAATGCTACTTAAAGCAAATGAAGATTTTGTTTATACACTTGAATAAAAAAGTCTAAATTTATAAATAAATAAATGTTAAAGTTTAACTCACCATACTTTACAAATGTTGTGTGTCTCTATCATAAATAGTGCAGGGTTATTTTAAGTCTCTCTCCAGTTTCTGAACTCAAGTATGATACAACCAAGACATACAGATTGAATATAAACATTTCAACATATAGTAGATGTTGCCAAATTTTTGACACCCTTGTTAGTGCTCTTGTAAATCCCTCATTTAATTTTATTCAAGATTTTACAATATTTCATAATTATATTTTTATGCATCTACAATTAAAAATGAATTTATCACAGTATTTTCTTCTTATTATTTGTATACCTAATGGGGTAGATATACATCTACTACACTCACAATTTAAGGAACACAACTCAAGCGATTAACAAATTTGTAATATTGCATAGCTATGTTTCTCAATTTAACACTACACATACCAAGAATTCACCTATCTCTACCAATTAATTACACATTTATTTATTTATTTACTTTTAGCCATTTGGTTCATTATATCTACACCCAAATTTGGTGCTCTTGTAAAATGAGCTTTTTTTGATTTTATTATTTTTTTACGGAATTATCTTTATAACTGAGTATAAGTACTTTCTTAGTTGGTTTAGCTTTATAAATTGTTAGACTACAATTATTAAAATTATAAATTGCACTTGAAAATTTGGGCATATTATTTTTTTTTTTCGTTTCTCAACATTCGGTAATTCCTTTTTGTTGTGAACCAAAATTTAATTCAAAACTTACTGGGTTTGTTAGGCATATACTGAATAAATATTTGCACCTGGGTTTGGTTAGAAATATTTGTTCATCAATATTATAATCATCATTTGTCATCAATATTATAATCATCATTTGTTCATCACTAATATTTGCTCATGGTAGAAATTTTGACAATTTTCGATGAAAGGATTCCAAATGTTTGACATCAAGGCAAATTTATCGGTATTCAACAACCATTGACTTCGCTCATTTCTCATATCGAAGTGTATGAATTGCAAAAAATCCGTGAAATCGTTCCTGGTCATCGTTTTTCTAAAAAATTCAGGTCCCCATTTTCTAGACCATTTTAGATTTTTAAAAAGACAATTTTAGATTTTTAGCTTCATATGCACCACCACGTCCATGTAAAATCACGAAAAAATGTGTCCAATATTTCTGCTAATAGAACCCATTTTTTTCCAAGAACTTTAGAAGCCTCAATGCACATTCTGTACATTTCCTATATATGTCCTGATATACTTTGTAATACTTTTATTGATTATTTAAAAAAATGTTCTGCTAAGTTTAGCTTCAATTATATTTCTTTTTACATATGCTGTTTAGGACTACTAAATTATTTGAAAATAGTACTTCGCTGTGGTCTTCCTGGAGTAGATCCATGTTTTTTTATTATTTATTTCCACATAGTTCCATCAGCAGCAGTTTCTTCAACTTCTTGGTCACTATTGTCAGAATATGATGGTAATCTAATCCTTTTCCTCCGGCTTCATATATTGGAAATATTCTCCATTTCAGACATGATATATGACAATAAAAAATTGCTTTCGAATGTAGTATCCCCAGAAATATTCGGGGGATACTACCCGAGTCCATCGTCATAGTCAAAATTACTATTTTCATCTCCAGAGGAATAGTCGTTTATATTATTTATGTATTCCAGTAGATTTTTCGAATGACTTTTCCATTTTTTTGAATAAAAATTTATACCTAGGTGAAAAAATTCGAAAAACTCAAAATCTGTATTATTAAAATGCAAAACTAAGGATTTGCTTACCATGAATCCAAGAATAACGTGAATTTATATAAAAAAAACTTACTTTTCACAAAATAAAACTCAATTCGTAATTTTTCCTATTTATCTCAATCACTCACATTAAAATTGACTGATACTGAAAATTGTGAAGCCAACGTTAGCCACACAACCCATAAGAAACCCCCGCAGAGGATGATACGAAGGCAGAAAAGACCTTCACCTCATTTCTGTGTACAGAAAACGGAAATATCCAAAAGTAATAAAGTAAATCCTAACATACAAAACAACTGTTTATATCTACCTACATAAACCAACCGGTCATTTTGACCAGTTGGTATAAGTAGGTATATCACATACATATCTCAGAAAAAATAGAGTCAATAAACGGAATCATATAATTGTCGAATATAAATAAGAATTTTCAAAATCTCACAAGGAACTTTGAAATTTAATTTAAAGTAAAAATTTAATGAGCAAATGTTTAAACCGGTCGTTTTGACCGGTTGGTTGGTATATCTACTGTTAACTGTAACAAATCTAGAAATAATTGAAAACGTAACAATAACTAAAGGAACACGTTTGTAATTTCCATGATATAGTAACGTTAACAACTCTGCCGTAAATCTACCTACAAATCAGACAAGCATATTAGCAAATATTTTGCAAAGCCAAACGATCCGCTAAGTATCCCTTTGCAACAGTTGTGCTTTACCATTGTCCATGCTTCTTGAATGTTTCGAAAGATAGCACCTGCCTCAACCAAAAACGTAGATGATATATGTCACCGAAAATGCCCCGTACGAAGTATCTTTGACGATTATTCTAAATGTTACCAATGATTATTCCTGTACATTAGGAAGAATCTTCGTTTTTTCAGTCTTGCTGATCTTAATGCTGTATATTCTCTTACTAATTTAAAAGCACCTATTTCTTCATCTTTTACAATGTCCTTGTTTCTGGACTTTTCACCATTTTAGCAATTCCTTTGTCCTGCACATCATCAAAGATCAGAGCATCAAAAATACCAATAATCAGAATTATATATAATGATGTATTGCCGCAAGAAAACAAATAACATAAATCTCTGCTCTCTACTATATGTAGAAGATAATTTTCATAAAGAGATCTTTTATAAATTCTTATTACCAAACTTCTAAAATGAAACCTCTATTCAATAGTTATTTTCAGCTTCGGGTTGGAGTAAGAGAAAGCTTTTGTCTCAAATTTGTCTTGAAAATGCCTGATATTATTTTTTAATTACATGGAAAGTGCTTTTTGAAGCACTGTCGATGTAAAAACCATACTAAAGAAGTTGAACGTTTAAATATTTTAAAACCTGATCTCTTATCAAAACATTCAATTTCTTTCGAATGCTTTTTACATTGACAATGCTTGAAAAAGCACTTTCCATGTAATTAAAAAATAATACCAGTCATTTTCAGGACAAATTTGGGACAAAAAAGTTTTCTCTTACTGGAACCCGAAGCTGAAAATAACAATATTGAATAGAGGTTTGGTTTTAGAAGTTTGGTAATAAGAATTTCTTGGTGTACGATTTAAATATTTTCCATGTTACTTAAAAATCGTAGCAGGTATTTTCACATTAGAAAATGCTCATGTTCCATTAAAAAAAATTTGACTTAATCGATCTGAATAGTGTATTTCTGTTAGGAAAAGGAAGTCGAAAGTCACTATTCAATAGATATTTTTCAATATTATTATTGCACAAATATTTTTCTCTTTTTAAAAGGGTGATCTGAGACACCCGGTAGATATGATAAACTATACATCTCAGGTAATAAAGAAGTGTATGACTACACTTCTTTGCCCAATTTTAGGGTTGAATTAACAACCCTAAAATGAATTACCCCAACAAAACATTAACCTTTTGGAGCTATATGATTCCACAGTGGTACCACGTACAAATAATTTTTCTCTTAGCAGCCTAATATTCTTTTTAATTCAATAAATTTGGCAATTTTCCACAAATTTTATAGTCTGAGAAAACAATCTGCATGTTTTGCTACGATTAAAATTTTTAATATCTCCTAAATGCTCACCTGTGAACTACTTATTAATTAAAATAATGTAAGCAGGTCACGAAACAGTTGTATTTACTTCTGATTCACCTTGTATAATAGTGAACATAATTACTGCAACAATTGCCTTTGTTTTATATAGGGCATCCTGTACAAATGTGAATAATATACTTTAATACGTTTGCAGAACAATAATAAGTCAATTCTTTAAGGTAGGTTAATCAGATAAGTGCTTTGGTGTAATTTCTTTAAAAAGCTTTAAAACGGATTAGGATTTGTGGTAGAGTTTAATTGCTACAAACATTTTCCTTTTGTTAGGATATTGTAGTGAAATATTATTACTTACTTGGAAATTAATCAAATATAGTAGCAAATAATTTAAACTTTTTATATTTAAACTATTACGATCCAATTTGTTTTTGTAAGCAATTATACATGATCATTATTGAGAATTTATTAGTCAATATGTAAAATAAAATAAGTTAAATTGATTATTATGTCTTTGCAGAACAGCACATTTCAGATTTACAGTTTAACTGTGTTCTAATTTATTCAAAAAGTAATACAGTGAGTTTTCAACGTTTACATTTTTATTCAAACATCGTTTTCACTTCATGTCAATGTTTGAATAAAAGTTTTCAAAAAAAGTATGTTTCAAAGTACTAAATAGTCCAAAGTACCAAATAGTCCTAAATAGTACACTCTGAGAATTTTTAAAATTAGAACATATGGTTAAGTAATATTAAAGAAATATACATGTGGAGTAGATGAATAAAATACAAAGACTGGTGATGCAAATATTTTGTATTTTAAGCCTTGAGGTTGAAGGAAATTAGGAATCTACATAAAGGAGTTTGAAGAATTGGGATTTGACTGTGTCCTTTCTTTATAGATCTGTATTAAGTTGAAAAATAATCCTACAAAATGCATATCACACAGTTCTAAAAATAATTATAAATTTAACTCAATTTCTATTTACTATCTGAATTATTGTAGGTGAATCTTAGCTAACAGCACTTGTTAAAAGAACACTTGCATATAATATTGCTCGTGTGCATAATATCGCAGAGTTATGCACACAAGATACAGAATATTTCTGCAAAGTTTGGGCACATCTCATAGAAACACCCTGTATAGTCAATTCACTTTTATCATTTCACAGTTTACTAGAAAGTGATTTTAATACAATAACTTACTACAATACGATTTTTTTGAATAAAACACATCTACATAGGTTGCCATTAAAATTTGAGTTTACTAATGAAAATAAAATTAACTATTATAAAACCAGTTTGATAATTTTACTTAAACTTCAATTAACTAAAACTAGAATTCACTAAATCTTTTAGGAAATGCTGTTATTTATTAAAAATCTTTCCTGTTACTACTTATTATTTTAAATATTAATTTTAACTAATACCATTTAAATTCTAATTTCGACTATTGTTGAAATTAGTTTTCTCTTAAAAAAACTAGGAAATTAGGTTTTGACATGCCTATAATTCAGGGTTTCACAGCACCCTATATAATATAATAGTTAAATACATATAATATAATATGCATAGACTATTAAGATAAACGTTGCAGATTTTCTTTTGCAAAAATTCTTTTTTTATGTCTTAATCCATTAACACACAACAGAAAATGTATTTTAATGTTTATAAAGCAAAAAAGTTCATTGTCCTCATAGGACTTTTTGCATTAAATCTTCCTTCCATAAATTTAATGAGATTTAATAGTGTTTGAAAAGTGCAACTGTTGGCCCAAAAAAATTCCTTCCTTCTTTGATTCACTCCTTATACCCTAAATAAGAAAAAGTATTATTGCCAATATTTATGTGTACATATTTTTTCGTTATTATCAGTTTGGAAACTAAAGTGTCTAATATGAGGAAAGTTACAGAGAAATAAGATATAGACTAATTAAAAAATAATTTCACATCACATATTTATGTTAACAGAAGTGGCTGTAGAGAAACAATACCAAATAAGCTAAGAAAAATTGAATCAATGACGAGTATATTCCATAATTCTAACTCATATTATTTAATGAATTTAATTATTATTGTACATTTTTATTTGTATCAACGAAAAGCGAACGTTTAGCGATCGGTTCGAATGACAGAATGTAACAGAAGTCGGACGTGGTCAGTGTGTGCGTGTACGAAAGAGAGATACAGACGCTCTGCGTAAGAGAGACGGTCATCCCTTAGAGACTCGAGTAAATAAGGAATAACGTAGCTGCTGGAAAATCCGTCATCCTTCGTGTATAAAAAGTGCCAAATATCGTCGTGAGTCGCTTATTTGTGTACCGTGTACACGCCTCAAATTTAAGAGAAAAATTGTTAATTAAGAAAAAATAAAATAGGAAAAGAGAGAGAGAAAGGGGGGGAGATAATAATGAAAATGTAAACGTATTAATAATTATTATATTAAAATAATGCATATTCTTTGTATTTGGCACGAGAACTGTCCGCACTGGGAATGATGTCCGGCAACTATGGAAAGCTAAAAAAAGCTAAACTAATATTGGTAGAACATTGTTCTGTTTTTAAATATTGTTTATTCGGAGGGATACTGAAGTGCAAGTATGCAGACGATCTTGAAATCCAGCGGTAACTTGGATTTTCGATTGTCGAAAATTTCCTTTTAGCTAAAGTGTTCATGTATTAGTCAGCTGTCGATAGTTTCTGATATATTCTACACAACTGTATTTGGGTGTGCATATTATTTATCATCGTAACTACTTCATTTTTTTTTTGTTTAACATTAATAATTACTACCTACTACTATTATTATTTCCTTATGTAAGTGAAATGGAAAAGATGCTAATTTATATAGGATCCTTTATTTATATTTTGTTTTTATTTAAAAAAAAGTATATATATATTTAATATATTTTATTATTTTTTATAATTAGTTTTGCTATATACTGTCGGAATTTTTAATTAATTCAACACATCAATCTTTCTTTCCATCTATATCAGCATATTTTCAATTATCCATTACCGAAAAGCCTGTCTATCTTAGTCTAAGTAAGGGAAGAATGGAAATTAGTTGTTGACATTTCCTCATGCTACAATTGTGAAAAATATATCCATATGTAAATTTTGTTTCCATTTTACTTCTAAACAATTTTTAAATGACAACGATGAGAGTCCGTTTTTGCAATTAATTTTAATAGAATAAAACATAATGGCATTGTTTTAAAATAACCACATTATAAATGGCAGATAAAAAGATTATATGTGCCAAACATTAAACAAAAGTTCAAAACATAAACTAAGTGCACGTGATAAACGTTAGCTTATCACGTGTACTTACTTATCAAGATGTTTTGACAATATCAACTGGACATAAACATGTAAAAATACTTTATTTGTACTCTGGAGTTTGTTTCGTATAATTCAGTAGAGATAAAAATTTAAATCTTAGTGAGATAAGAGTACAAAAAGTTTTGTTGCGACAAACAAAATAAGAAAAATTTGTAGGTAATGTAGTACATTTGCCTACTACATAATTAAATATGGAATTATAAATAATATTAATAATATTTTTAGGTCAATATACTAAGGAGAAATTTAAAATATTCTGTGTATAATGGGTTGCATATATTTTAGCCTGTTTCTGATCTTTAAACTTCTTTAGCTACTGTAAAATATGTGCATAAACATTTTATGTTTATTTTATTATTGAAACTTGTTTTTGTTGAATATGCAGCAAATTTATTGATATTCCTGATTAAATGACAACCCTGATAGTTAATAAATTTTAACTTATAAAAATATTAATTACTATCATTAAAAATGGTACTAAATTCTCCAACTATTAGGTTTGTTTAAAGAAAAGAAAAACAGATGTCAAAATAATTCAAAAATCAATTTTTGAAATTCCTCCTCCATTTCTCATATTTTCTAAATGAAGTAGATTGACCGAATTTCGTGAACAATATATTCATTTAAAGCAACTAATTCGCAGGAAAAATCTAAACATCTATCCGTACTCGTATGTTTGATTAAAATAATGCCGTTAGATTTAAAATATAGAGAATTCTCATTACTTTTTTTTAAATTACTAGTTGCCTACTAGATCCTATCAACTTATAATTAAGAAGAACTAGGTAAAAAAGAGTAGAAATTAGACTAAATTACCTGTTAAATTGATATCTAATTATTAATCGTTGTTGTCATATAAAAGTTAAACCATAGTTCGTGCCATCGAACAGACTATGTATATTTATTTTTTTATTACTAGCTCAGTTATATAATAGACACATTTACTCTATCTACCTTTTTAATTTATAAACTTATTTATATACCTACTTTGTTACATTCCAATGGATCTGAACGCTATTATTACTTTTACAACTATACTACTGCAGCGACAAAGTGTAATTGTTTTTTATGATTTAAGTGCTAGTCTTGTTTTGCAATAAAACTACAAAGTTTCCTTAAAGATTTAATCACATAAACGGGCGCAACATTGAAAGTACACAAATAACGCTACTACGGCCAAAGTATGTACATAATTAATAAATACGCTCTAACTTAAAGTAAAGTCTAGTGCAAGAATTTTTAAAGTAGGGAAAAATAAAATGCAGGCTTTTTGAAATTGACAATCAACTAAATACGTTACGTTGCTAAATCGATGGATAATTGTAACCTTGTTACTTTACACTGTTTCCTTTAGTCAACTCTTTTAATTTGTTAATAATTGTATTCTTTTGCACACTTAACTACAGATTAGCAAAATGTTAAGATATATGATTATATATACAAAAATATTTAAAACGTAGAGCGCGGCGCCCTATATTATTATAATCGAGACATAAGCATATGTGATGATGGGCGTTTGGACATGAATATGCGTTAAGAAATTTACATCCCTTGGGTTGAGAAATAGAGATCTGTTTTGCAATCGCTTGCAATTAAAATTCTTCCTAAATCCTTTGTAAATATTAAATTAATTAATAAAGTAATTATTCTGAGTCTTTTTTTAGCTGTAATTTTCGTAACGTATATTCCGACCAAACTTATATAAGTCTTCATGAAGTAAAATATAAGGGAAAAAACAAGAAAATGTGATTAAATTTTATTATAAAGTAAATAACAAAATGTTTTTGTATTAGTGAATTTATTAAATTGTCTTTAATTGTATATTTTGTTCATTTCTTCTACGAAGATTTTTTTGTTTATAGGGACAATGTGTAATGTGATTTATTATAAGTATGAATGAATATAAGAAAATAAATCACTTTCATTAAAAAAAACATTGTGTTTATTTGTTGACTACATATATTCTTCCCTATACCTCAATAAACAATGTCAGATTAGTGAAATAGAAAAAAATACATTAAAAATGAAATCAATAAGAATTATTTCCACAATAGTCTGAATAGCATAAATAAATACACAGAAATCTACCCACAACAATCTTAAATACAAATACTAAGAATCTAACTACTACAAACGAAATAGAAAATGTTCACCACATTAGTATTGAAAATGAAATTTCCCCAAATATAGATGAACCAAATCTAAATGACACAAAATCCAGAAAATAATTCTGAAATAAATATTAACAATTCCAATAATGCAGTAATAAATAAAGTAGTAGACTTAACCCCACAACAATAAACATTATTAATAACATCTAATCGAAAATACACAGCATTTTAAAAACGCAGAACCCAATAAAAGAACCCATTTACCAAACATCAAACCAACAAACTACACATTTGAATTATTGGATATTGTTAATAATCATATCAAAAATAGCATTACATTAAGTAATATTGAAGAATTACTACTAATCACATACACAATCATAAAAATGATGAACATGGAAATATCTGAAAATTGTAAAAAAAATGAGTAGAAAAATGGTAGAGATTATAATGCTCCAAATTTTGGTAACAATTTCAAAAATTTAATAGATAATCTAAAACAAACGACAACTGTGTTAGGAAGAAGCCTAAGGAAATAATAGAGCACAGAAACAAAAAAATGAAAATAGTATATTCACCTTATATCAAAAATCATTTTCAGAATATTGTAGCTCACTTAGTAATGGGTTTAGAAAAAAGTTGCTGGAATGAAATTTGCAAAGAATTTAATGCTCTATCACAGGATATGGTACAAAACAATTGTATAGTTTTTGAGTTATAAGCAAAAAAAATGACAAAGGCCGTAAATTTCTTTAACAGTAAGTTTTTTGGCTCCACAAAGTTTAGCTTCGAGATATTTTGTTTGAAAACAATTAATTCATATTATTAGCATCCCCATAAACAGTTTAAAAGCATAAAATCTTCTAACAGATCTTTTGCATCTATCGGCCCTATTTTCTTACTATTGGGCTAGACTATTAGCCCAATAGTAATAGTGGCCTACATATGTAAATAAGGTCCCAAATCTTATAGACTTCTTTATTACGAGAAACATCAATAAACTTTTTCCATGTGGAAGAAATCAAAACTAATTTAAATGATAAAATTAACTAACGGTACATCTGAAAACCATACAAGAATTAGAAAAAGAAGTTGTGTTCTTTATAAAAAATATTCATCAAGCAGCATGGGTACTTTATCCCTGAACTTAATAGACAAACAGTAGGGAATAATTACCCAAAATAAGTTGAAACACAAGAGATCTGCTTGCAGAAAAAAGAAGAGCGAGGCGAAAATGGCAACAATCTAGATAGAAAAATATATTGGCAGAGTGGCAGAAAGGTGGTAGATTGAGTTCCGCAGGCTGCAAAGAACAGCTAATATTTTAATAGATTCAGTAATCACCAATCAAGCAAAACGCCAAAAACGGAATATATCAGTAGCATGGGTAGATTACCAAAAAGCTTACGACTCAGTATCTCTTATATAAATATACAAAATACATAACAAAATTGTAAATAACAACATTACAACAAATATCAAAATTGTAATCTTTCAGGGCGACACGATCAGTCCCTTTTGGATCTGTCTATGTCTAAACCCATTGTCTACCATTCTCAAAGAATCTGGATATGAGCTTGACATAAAGAAAGAAAGCAGTATTCAAAATAAATAATATTTTTTATATAGATGATTTAAAATTATACGGATACAACAAAACACAACTAAGAAACATGTTAAATATAACACTAAATTTCAGTAATGATATATCGATGCCACGAGGAGTAGACAAATGTTCTATTTTAAATATAATAAAACGGAAAATTGAGGAAGAAGATATAACTTAGATAATGAAACAAAAATAAATCCTTTTAGCCTAAGTGGCAAATATAAATATTTAGGGTTCCATCAACAATTAACAATAGATCACACAACCATCAAAATTCAAATCAGAGAAACAATAGGGAAAAAACGCACACAAATTCTAGCCACAAAGTTAAATTCAATAAATAAATTTAAAACTATGAACTCATGAACTCATGGGTTCTTCCACCCAGGGACCTTTGACTCACGACCTTACTTAAACTAGTGATAACATTTATACAATGTACTCTTTATTCTTTATAATACAAGAAATATCACATAATATGATATGTATATTTTGAAATATCTAATACATTACGTGAGTTTTATTTAATCTTTCTGTCTTTTTTTGCAGCAAACTCTTTTATGAGTTCATAAAAGTTTAGATTTTCAGCTATTTCATTTATAATGGTAAGAGTTTCCAACGCGATGAGTATTCATCATGGCATAGTTGATCTTAAGTAAAGTAAGATTTAATTAATTTTAGTTTGGAAAAACTAAGTTCCATGCATTTGGATATAAATCCTCTACGTTGTACTTTTTTATGAAATTCAGTACATGAAGAGGAGTTGGAGTGGAAAAGAGTTAAGTTTCAGTGAGAATTTGATTAGGGCCAACTAAAATTAAATGAGCGAAGGTTTTGCTGTTCAGAATAGGACAATTTTCTGGCAAACCTTCATTTGTATGTGATTGCAGCATTTCATCTTCAAGGTGTCTCACAGAGATTACCTCTGAAGCTAAAGGAACAATAGCATCTTCTTAAGATGCTCCAGTTTGTTTTCTTGTTACGTAATTCTCTAAGCTCACACACTTTTTGCTTTTCTCAAATGCTTGTTGTCTTTCTAGTTTTCTTTTTCTGTATTCTTGCCCAGATGGTTTATTTTTCAAAATGTGTGATTGTGAAATTTTCACAAACCTAAATTGCTTTGCGGTACACCAAACTACTCCCAAGTACAGAGAACTTTGGGGTACAGAGACTATTGACATGTGTTTTGCCATATCAAAAATATTATTCAATTTTTACAAATAAATTCATCAAACTCGAAAACAAAACATAATTTTAGTTTTCCAAATAAATTATGGCTTTTAAATATTAACTCCTTGTAAAGGTTCTAGTTCTGAAACCCTAACAGATTAAGGCTTTTTAAATAACTCGGTAACAGATTCGGCATATCTTCCAACATGCAGATTAGAAAAAAAACTTAATATAAAAGGAACTTTAGCCAATCACAATCATTCATCCCGATTTCACCATCTAGTGATTGCGACCAAAATTTTGCTAGTGAACGTAACACAAGAAGGTAACTCATGAAAAAAACTATTCGTTCATCATGTTGCAACTTGCAATAACGTAACATTTATTTAGAGTTTTAGACATATTTTTTATGGTATGCGTGATAAATATTTAGATAAAACCAAACTTCTAAAAAAATAATTTAAAAAATGCCGCACTTCAGCCACACTGACAATTTAATAAGAATTTCACAAACAAAGTAATATGTATTGTGACTACAAAATGATTTCCGTTAACTTAATATCTTGCTTTTACAAGTAGATCAATAAGTAAAGTAGATAATGATAGGAATATAGAATATAATTGTATCCCATTTATCTGCATTTCTTTGATTGCGGCTTAAAACGATTTAACGATTAAGTTTTTTAAACTGTATAACCTAACATTATTTTTTAGGAAAACTGTTATAAGAGTCAATTTTACGTTTTTAAATGAAACACCTTTATTTTATAACATTTTTGAACTGCTCGTGAAATTTAAGGGACACTTTATTAATTACATAATTGACCAAAAGCGCAGCTTTTCGTGTGAGTTATTTATTATATAGTATTTAGTTATTTATTATATTTTATAATAAATTCGACGTTTGCAGAGCTTCGGAAAATTTATTACAAATATCTCCGGAACCAAAGAAGACATCACACCTCCGTTTTCGCTGTCATATTAAGCATGAACAACACTAATATTTTCGTTGTAAACTTAATCTAGTAGAATATTAATTTTGGTGCACATACTGTGTGTATTGAAAAACAATTTTATGTTGCTAAAAAATCAATATGTTGTTTTTCTTTGAATTATTCCGAAAATTAATTGCAATTGAGCTATAAAGCTTAGCTGACAATTAACAGTAAACAAGGCAAGCCAAGAACGTACGTTTCAAGGCGACTTGTATAAACAAACTTATGTTACGATATGAACATTAC
>JAWQRJ010000443.1:0-21210 GCA_033557515.1 Diorygopyx duplodentatus | reverse complement strand
AAATTCTGCCCTTGTAAGATCATCACCATTGAACGCATTCATAATCCTGAGTTTGCAGGAAGTAAATTTGTATTTTTAAAGAATTTTTGAACTCTGGCTTTTAGGGATTTCCGAAAGATATTGAATTTCCCCAGGGAGATTTTTGGGTTAGCATTTACTGCCGCCAACACATTTATTTCAGATTCTTCTCTATTTTCTTTAAGGTAACTGCGTAGTTTCTACAACGCGCCATGTTCAATCAAGTTACATTCAGTGCGTTTAAAAAATCCTTTGTCCGGTTGCCTCCGCTCCAGATGTCTCTGGAAGCATATATTTTGTGCAACTTCCCCATTCTCTCCTGACTGGTTGTAAATACGTAATATGTCGCATTTTTCAGCATCATTAAACATTTTGTCTCTTAGTTGTAGGAATTCTGACATTAATTGCACTGATTTGTCAAGTGTAAAATTTTCAAAACCACCTATCTGCATTGTTTTCCAAGGCTAACTGGATCAGTGGTACAAAATAGTTTAATTTCTAAAAATCTTTTTATTTCTCATCAATGGCTGACAATAAAGTATATATATTTGGAAAGCTCTTTTAATAAGGGTTCCGAGTAAAGAAAGAAAAATATAACCTTCCATTTAAAATAAGAAAGTTATACATAATATCTTTTTTACTGTTAACACAACAAAAAAATAAATGCATCCATCATATTCTATCTCAAAAAGTACCTTAAGAATGTTTTGTCAGATGCACAAAATTATAAATAACAATGCAGCTAGTGCACATTGAAGAAATTGGCAAAATTTGAATTTTCATGAGTATCTTGATAACGGTTAGAGATATCGACATGCGGTTTTCGCCAATGAATTCAGCTTCAAAAAATAGTAAATACCGTGTTGTAGGGGGTCTACTGTATGTTTAAAAAAAATCCATGATCAGTGCAGCAAATAGAATTTGATCTTTTTTGCAATAAGGTAATAATGGTAAAAGCAACAAAATCATTTTTGGGGTTAAGTCAATGTTTTGGCTTCTTTTACTTGTAGGTAGAATTATTCATAGAATTTTGAAATTATAGGTTCACAGTTCAAATGATTTTTTTACTTGACAATTTAAGTGTGTGTTAATGGAATTTCCACGAAAACAACACAACTGGAAACCCATTCACATTCCTTTGTTGATAAAAAATTACCCATCTGAGAATGACAAAAAAATAATTGCACAAGGGGTGGAGAAAAAAATTAATTGCAGCACACTGATATTTTGAAATTTCTGATGTCGAAAGCGGAATGTTTTGCTGACCGTTTTCATTTTTAACGGTATAAACATAAACCAGAAAACAGTTAGAACATAGTGTATGGTTTCGTGCCAAGTTTTCTTGGGAGCCTTAAAATAACAAACGATTTTTGAACGGATGGCTTTTATTTTTCTAATGTAATTTCTGATGTTTTCGTAAGTAAAGTACGGAATATAGTATTTCATTGTGCAGGTGTTTGTTCGGAATAATATTCAAAGGAAGAGTGACAAACAAATGTAACTTTTTCTCATTCCGTTTAAGAGGTATTAAAGAAGGTGTCGGAAAATGTAGACCGGTAGAAGGCAAATAGTAGCCGAAAGAATTCATTTTACCCCTTATACAGGGTAGCCAATTAAAAATAGGAACCGCACACTTTGTTCTTTGTTTTTGGTTCGTATTAGTAGCTATGAAAATAAGAAACTTACGTCAACTGCCGATCAATCTGAAATTAAATATAGAACATTTTATTACTGAAATATACAGTGTACAGTGAAATATTTGTTGGGGAATTGATTAACTGAATCGATAGTAGTGGTGTTATTGTAATTGCCCAAAGAGTTGCACTTGGTAACATTTCAATTTTAAACAGATCAATTTTTAAATCACTTTTGTTGCTGCAGGACTTATGTCAGTTTCGATAAAGTTGTTAAGGTCAAGTGGTTCAATGATCATAGAGATCTGGCATTTGAAAGATTTTTTTCAACGTTGATCTCGTTGATCTATTGACAGTGATCTCGACAAATTCAAATCACACCTATCTATAGATCATTCCAATAAAGCAGGTAAGATCAAGTGGTTCAATGACCGTACAGGAGATCTCCCACTAGAGATATTTGATATTTTTTACCTTCTGGAAGTAACCAATTCTTCCCAATGTTCGTTCTAGGCCTTCCCCGGCATGATGCCGTACAAGCGACCGGCGGCCGATAAGTCAGGCGTCCCAGTTTACCAGCCGAACGCGACGACGTACCAGCAGCTGATGCAGCTGCAGCACCAGCCGTTCGTCCCCGTTTCATGTGAGTATACGGCCGCCCCCACTCTACAAAACCCCGCCGCATCTAGATCCTCTCCCTCGACAGCTGCGGACCAGCAAAACGCCCAAAATCAGACCCAGAACAGTAACAGTAACGCCAACAGTAATAGTAATAACAATAATAGCAACGTACAACAGGTACAGCAGCAAGTGCAGGCTCAGGCGGCCGCGGTTGCTCAGCAGCAGCACCAAAGCGCGCAAAGCCAAGGCATCGCCTTGCAGAACCAGCAACAGCAGACGATCGCCGCTGCGGCCGCTGCAGCAGCGGCCGCGGCGCACCATCAGCAACTGGTCGCTGGCCTGAAAGACTCAGAGCAGCACCAGGTTAACGCGCTCGGTAACTCTATTAACCCCACTTCGGTTGCTGCAGCTAACTTGTCTTTGGGCGTCACCACGACGTCCATGGCTAACATGACGGATGCGGCGACTTTAGCCAAGGAGGTTGCGCATCAAAACTATGCCAAGGCGGTCAAGTTGGCTGCTGCAAACCAGAGTTTGGCTGCTGCGAATCAAAGCCTGGCTGCAGCCAACCAGCTGAACCATTTGAACCCTTTGAACTATACTGGTGTTGCTCTAAATAAGCAAACCCTGACACTCCCCGCACTCCCTCAGAGGTACCCGACTAGTTATCAAATCCCGATGTCTGCCGCAGCCGCGGGATTAAACACAAGCGCTGCATCCACCATGGGATTGAGCCTCAGTCCGTACGCTGCATTAACGCAAGCAAATTTGCTTAATCTGGCCAGACCGCCCCAAGCTTTTATAAATCCCTACTTGCTAAGGTCGCCGTATCATCCCGCGTCTGCGCAGCTGCACCACGCGGCCTCCGCGCAAACTCCCCAGCTGTTAACTCCAAGCCTACTGGGAGCCCAGTACCCTGTTTCCGTTGCTAGTACTCCGATTTCGAACGTTGCAACCGCTGGAAATATTGCTGCTGCAGCGGCAGTGCAAAACAACAATAACAACGTGGTGTTACCCCCTTACAAGAAATTAAAAACTGAAAACTATTAAACCTAAAAGCTTTCCAACCTTAATGTTTGCAAAGAGAGCATTAACTGCTAAAGAAAAAGTGTTTTGAAAGTATTTTTTGTTTGTTATTGTTTCGGTACTATATAGTTTTTTTTTATTACTACTACTATAAATTGATATGTAATTTCTAGTATTACCTACGTATGTATATTCCAATTATCGATCATAATTTTATACTATGTTGATGTGTGTTTGTGTATGTGTTTTTGTATTATGGTAAGAGGTTAATTCGGTCAATCAAATATACAGTTTTCATTGTATTCAGTGCGAATTCTTTAACTGATTAAACAAAAAACAATTTTGTAAAGTTGAAACAATTCCACTTTATTCTGACCATACCTTTACTGATAACATTTAATAATTTTCATTATAATGTGTAAATGTTTGAAAAATGTTGATTTTAAAAAAGAATATATATAAATGTGATACTGATACACAAACACTCTATCTTGTTACGCACTGTATACGAAAGCTGTACTATCAACTTCTTAAATTCACAATTTAACTTCTAGCATATTATTTTTTACTATCTTAGATAATATAAATAATAGAGATATTAAAAAAACTTCCCATCTCTTAGTAACGTACTATAAACATAAACATACACAAACATCAAATATAAAGTTTTATTGTTAACTACCTCGAAATTTGCGTATATTATCGCGTGCAATCCTTAAAAGAAAATTCACCAAAAGGGTAAAAAAAAATCATGAGTCGTACGTACTATTATTGTCGTTTGCGTGCTAAAATTTAATTATTCAAAATTATGTTCGTGCAATTTTAAATAGACCGCCTCATCCTGATTCGATCTAGTCAAAATTTATCGTCAAGGGGTAACACCGAATATTCCCGTTATATATTTTGGGACGTCCTAGACCAAAAGCGAGTGCCTCCACTCTGTGATAAAAAACCCATAAGAAGTAAATAAAAAAAAAACAAGCAAAATACATAAAGACGAAAATGTTCAAAAACTACAGAATTTAACGTTGAAGAATTGAATAAAAAATGAATTGACTTGAATTAGGTGATTTGTCGTTTGTCTGCATGTATATAAAAGTTGTACGTTGTTATTATTAAGCAAATGATCCTATAAATACCCCCTTATAACAAAAAGAAACAGGAAATATCCCGGAAAATTAGCTTTAAAATAGGGAAGATGGAAATTTTGTATATGCATGGTGAAAAGAGGCATTAAAACTGTAAAATATAATAAAACTAAATATGCCTAAAAGTCCGAAACGCATGGTAGATTTTTCCCATTTTATATCAGCATTATTGTATCCGTTGTTTTTTTATAATTTAGTGCCATTTTTGCTATAATAGGTACCAAGTTTTTTTGTAGATTTTTTTTCATTTGTTAACCGACCCAAAAAGAATTCTTTGTTGTATTTATTACTTTTTCGTTTTTTAAAAAAATTATATTGATTTTAAACTGTTTAACTTGTTGCGGCCCTGGGTATTTGTATGATTATTACAAAAATGTGTGTGTTGTGCCATTGTTTGTTGCAGTAACTTTTTATATAAAAAAAACGGGCTTTAAGAAAACATACTTATGTACTGCATGTTTCTTTTTTTGGGGCTTTTAAATTACACGATGTATTACCGTTTTAAAATTTAATAATAATAAAACTGCATGTCCCTAAAAAACGCGTTATCTCTTTTTGGGTTGGGTACCAATCGTAAGTGATTATTATTGATAATATGTATTTTATTTGTCGAATTTTGTTGTTCCTTGTGTAGTGCTCAAATCCAACAAAATTAGACGGGAGGCCTTCGTAAAATTAGGTTTTTCTATCATCGCTTTTGTTGTGTTTACGCCTAAATCCATCCAGTTATAAACGCTATAAGAAAAAATATACCGGGTGTTTTATAAACTAGGAGAGTAGCAAAATTTGTTTTTACTTGTTTTTTTTGTTCAATTCTAACATTTCATCATCAGGACATCCTGTATAATACAGTCTTTTCCTTTTTGTCAATTGTATTTCATCTTTTATCGAATAAAATTCGCTGTGAAAGTGAAATACAATTGAAAAGAGGAAACCCAAAAGAAAAAGACTGTAAACGATGCCTAAAACAGTAAGTACCGATGCAAACTGTAAAACAAACTTGTGCTACTTGTTTCTATAATCTCATTTCCAGCTTTATTTTTTTCCATATTTGATTAACGTTAATTTATACAGCTTCTCGTAACATTTTACTTTTCCGCTTCTATACGCTTTTTTATGAGCAAACCTAGCGTTTTAGGAGAAACTCTCTTTTGTACACCGACTAACATGTTGTTAGGTACTCCGTGTACTTTTGCTGCATTTCTGCACTGCACCAAAAAACAGTGTGTTTTTAGTAGTTTAGTTGGTAAGGTAATTTTGTATAATGTTTATTATTATATAGAGTATGCTACAAAGAAACAATGGCAAATCGTTTCGACTGACATCTTGCGTCAGTCGATTGTCTTCCTGAATTGTTTATTGATCTCACGTGCACAAAACTCTCTGTCTTTTTTTTTCTTGAGGGGTAAAAATGATAATCTGTTTTTTTAGAAAGTATTTGTTCCATCGTAATTTTGTTGAGTTTTGTTTGAGAGTTTCCTTTTTTGTAGAGTTTTTTTTGTTTTTCTGAGAAGAAAAAATGTAGAGTTTCCGTAGCTAGACCATAGTTTTTAAAATTATATATAATATTATATAGAGTTTGGAGTACTATATTATTGATAATGTATAATTGATACGACAATGGTATATTAGTAGTATTGTAGTTTTCAATATCAATTAATCTTTTTTGTGATGTAATTTTATTAGAGCATCGTCAGTTCTTAATTAAAGCTGATGACGAATATTATAATTAAAGGACAAAAAGAGAAAAATGTGTCTTATAAAAAATAGAAATTAGAAATGATAATATTTAATAATACCACACCTATGTAAAATAATCATAAATATTTGTGATGCATGTACGTTTTTTAGGAATTATTATTATTGTATTAATCAATATAAATCTAGTGTAAATCTAAGTACTATAACGAAAATAATTTTGCATTTTTAAGAAGAAGAAAAAACGAATCATTTTCCTATAGCAGTTTCTTTTATGGAAAGAAAAGGATTATTATCACCTTATTAGACAGAAACACACCTTAACTAAATAATTAATAACTATATATATATACTGATAGATCTATTCGTCTATCTTTTTTTTTCGATTTTTATTTTGTCGTTTCCATTGTTTTTTTGGTAACAGTCGATCGCAAAGCTAGAGAATACGTAGCGCAATTCTAAGCACTGTTTTTTCGCTAATCAACTGTACTCGCGTAATCAGCGACAGGTCTCCAAACAGTTCTCGACTACTTGACTCACAATAATGTAGTGCCTTTCTGGTCTGCTGATCACGCTTTGTCATTTTTTGCAAATGGTGTGGGTCACCGTGATTGTGACAGAAACAAAAAAAAACAAGCCTAAATATTTATTTATTTATTAATGTGTACTGTACTACTCGTTCTAATATCTTTTTTGAGGTGTATGTAATTGAACACAGCTACTATTTGTAATAATAATGCTTGGAAATGCATGATATTTGTTTTATTAATCATTGCTTCTATTTATGATTCTCTTTATCTCGTCGAATAAAAAAAAACAATACCCTTTCATTTTTTTCGTTCTCAAATAGGGAAACTGCGACTGTAAAATTTGTGCTTAAAATACATGTTTAGTATAAGCTGAGAAAGAAAGGCAGTCACAGTTTTCCCATTAATCCTTATAGTCCTTATATGCTCCTTCCTACAAAAAAGTCTCTCAGATCGCTTATGTATTTTTTACACCCAATTGAAATTCAGTGTTTAAAAACAAAGTTTTGACAATGACTGTATGAGCTAAGCTTTTCTTTAGTGGTTTACACTTTTGTTTTCATACGAAGTGAAGGTTGTGCGCTTTTTAAGAACCGTATTGACATTTTTATTTATTTTTTATTTTAGACGTCCTCTTGGCTTGTGTAATGTGCATTTGGTTACTTTTCCATTACTAAAAATCGTCATAGTGTCTTAAATATCCAATAATTAACCGCTATGCGTTCTAATTTATTTTTAGTTTAATTTTCCATTTCTTCTTTCGTTTTCCATCATGTATCTATATATATTTTCTTCTTGTTTACACTTTCTCATACCTAACACACAATATAAACACTGACTATAATATTCACACCAATATAACTCAGTATGCTTTTATACAGCTTCCGTTTACTTTACACTTACATATTTAACATTTGCTACATTGGAATTACTCTACACAATGTGTTATTCTTCTTATTGACTTATGTGTGTACATTTTTTTTAAAGGAAAATGATGTTATTTAAGCTGTATCTTGTATCTAGATGATTGAAATGTGCAATTTTGCTATGGAAATGCGTGTTACTTTTGAAAATGTTTATTTAAATATCCGTAACATTTAAACATTTATTTATATAGTGATAAATATAATTTATTAAATTCCGCGTTCATTCGTACGTTAATGATTTGCTTTTTGATATGCTGGTTTTGTCGCATTTTGTATTTATGTAAAGTGAGGTGTAAATAGTTGATTGGATCGAGTATACGTAATCAATGTGTTTAAACAATTTATTTGAACTGTTAAAAGTTTATAATTTACAAAAATTCAAATATTTGAAACGTTGATGGGAATAAATAAAAAGATAAATATGCAAAATGTGAAATGTAAATTAAGCGGTGTGTGAGTGTTTTTCTATTTATAATTTTCATAAAGAGTACAAAATTTTCTTTACATTTCTGCATACTTTAAATCATTGAAATCGGACTTATTTTTCCCTTAGAAACGGACCAAAAAATGAACGGAATAAACGGATTTTAATGTTTAACAATTATATTTATCACTATAAATTTAATATGTATGTTTTCTCCATATTACTGTAGTTATTCCTATTGTTGAATTGTTTAAAATAATACATATATTTCTCCTGCATGACATTTTAATAGGTAGAAGTAAATAAATTCAACAACAACAACATTTATACTGAAAGTATAGTCAGTGGAAAAAATATCTGTTTACTCATTTCCTACAATCTACCTCTTTCGCATTAACTCCTATAGTAGCGTGTAACATGCACATTGCACAAGTTTTAACCACGTTTCATAGAAGCTTAGTTATCTATTAAAACCATCCATCCGAGCAAAAGAGCAACCTAAACCTAACCTAAAACTGGTGGATTAAAAAAAAAGAGAGAGAAACACGAAACCATCTTTAAAAAAAACATGCTGAAATCTCTTAAAATGTTGTGTTTATGGGTAGTGAATATTGCAAGTGTGATTTATGGACATAGCTAGAAGGCTTACTTCCCCTTGTATGAACTGTACACTACTACATCTACATCTCTTATGTATAGATCAATCTTACGCCTTATATACAAAATACGTATACCTATGTTTGTAGCTTTGTAGTAAGTAAAAATTTTATATGGTGATTATTATTTTTCGTGTACTTTCCGGTAGACTTGGACGGGGAATTAGTCGATTAGTAATTGCCGATTAATTAGTAATTGCCCATTAATTGTTAATTGCCGATTAATTGTTAGTTACCGATTAATTATTTTTTTAACATTAACCGATTTATTTATTTTGTGTCCCGTCCAATTCTGCTTTCTAGGTAGTCTTTGTGTCTTATCTAACTGAAGTAGTTTTGATTTTTTAATCTGCCTTATGTTTTTGCAGAAATGCGGATTCAGCACACTCACTAATTGTAGCAGAGTTCTTTATTATTATTATGACGTTTCTTGTTGTTATCATCCACACGCTTTTTAACAGTTTCTTATCATTTCTATTTTATTTCTGATTTTAACAATTGTTTTTTTGTATTGTTTTGTTGTTTATTTAAAAAAAAAATGTTTTTAACAGCACTCGCTTTTCAGCTGAATAACAACAATTATCTACTGACTCCATGGTGAGAAACGTAGGTATATTGTTAATATTCCCTTACATTATGAGCTTATTTTGGCGTTTTAATACTTTGTTGATTAGGTAAGCTTTTTTTAATTTATTAATTATATTTATAAATGTCTTAATATGTTTTCTCTTAGGTCCATTCCATGTCAAACAGTCACATTAAAATTGAAAATCTTAACGATTTTGGTTTGCCATGGAATGTCCTTTTTTTATTCGAATGATTATTAAAAACTAATATGTTTGCTTTTACTTTTTGTTTGTTTCATGCTTACGAACTAATGGCCAATTCTTCTTCTACTTGTACTCATTCTTCGTTTACTGTCCCTTTTTTTATTTATTTTTTGCCTTTTTCACACTTACGTGATTTTTATTTATTTTTTCGTATTTTTATTATGATTTTTGTCGGTTTCTGTGTGCCTCTTTACCCTCACGCAACGTAATATAAATGGTTATGGGACCCATCGATGGATTTGTTTATAAAAAAAAAATCGTTTAAAAAAACCATAATAAACAAAATATAAAACCGCTGACTTGGCTGCGAAAAAATTGGCTTCTGCATCTGCACACAAAAAAAAATCGCTGGTTGCTGCATGTTTCGCCGATCCTAGATACTGGTGCGCCCTCCAATGCTCCTTTTGTGATCTACACTGATGACGAAGGCCAGGTATTCACTATGTTTTTTACCATGAGAGCTGTACTGCAATACGCTGTTGTTCGTTGGTTTTTGCGCTAGCAGTGTACACTAGCCTTGAAAAACGCACGCACCCTACGATCCGAAAAGTAAGTCACGCAGCTACAGCTGTCATGAGAAAAATGTATATGATGAGTTGTTGCGAGATGCAATTCTTTAGGAAATTATGTTTGACAGTTTGTTATTCACTGAACCATGGAACAAAAGGGATTTTTTATGAACATTGCTCGAAAAGTATTTATTAATTTAAAAAATTGTGTTAAAACCGTGAAACAATGATATCAATTGGATTCAGATGGTGTCAATAATATTCAATTTAAATATTTTGGGGAAAATCAATTTAACTCCCAGAGTTCGCAACGTTGTATTCGCTGGCATTAATTGAAAGGTATTTTCAGTATCAATTGTTATTATTATTTTATTATTAGTAACTAAATGACAATCGATTGTCAAAAATCTTTTGGTAATGTTCTTAAAAGTTACCTTTCGAAAAACAAAAATAATTTAGTGGAATTGCACCTCGTAACGATTATAATTTTGCAAATTGTGAGTGTTTAAATTTAACAAACCCTAACAAAAATAAAAACGACTTTAACAATCACAATTTGATACGTAAAATTCAACGAAATATTACGCTTCTGTAGTAAATATATTAAATTGCTTTTATTCCATAATTATTACTTAATAATTAATAATATTTGATGCCATAGTTTTTCCTCGTTTTTTTTTAATTAATTAATTTATTGCTTCGAACTGTGGTAATGTTGTATTTTTATCCATTTTTTTATCGATCTTTCAAGCATTCTGCATGGAAAGGAACCTACACTCGTATAAAGGACCTTATCATATTAACACATTGCTTCTATTTGGTTTTTTGCGATATCCATAGTTTATACGTTTTTGTGCTGGCTTCAAAGTTACTGGATTACTATTACAAGCTTACTTTCAGGTTTTAAAACGTTTTTTTTTTCAGAGCTAACGTAGTGATTTGTTGCACATTTCTTCAAGCTTAGCTTCTTTCTTACAATATCGTTTATTTCAATGATTTTAAAGAAACTTCAAAATGTTTATATATACACAAACGTTTATGCGAACGAAAATCTTTTTCTTTTCAAAAACTATTGTAGTGCAACCATAAATTTCGTTATTAATTTAGTTATTTATTGTGCAGAATGTTTGGATATGAGTTTTTTTTTAAGAATCAAATTACTTTTTTCTCTAAAAAAAATAATTAAATGTCTTAACCACGTAATATTTTTGGCATGCTGTATCTATATTTATATACCAACCAACAAAAAAAAAATCTGATTGTTGTTTTCACTTTTTCGAATTAATTTGTTAAGTATCCTTAGATTTTTTTCTTAATTAATAATAAAAAGTAGCTGTGTAGTGCTTATGTATGATGACAGAATTCTGCAAGTCTTAGTTTTTTTTTGCATACATGCGCACCACACCAGTTGTTACGTAATACTTATTGTTTTTTCTTTCTTTTTTTTTGAAATATACTTCAACGTTTTTACATTAAAATTTATAAGATACACTTACGTTTACTATAACAACAGACAATAACAGCCAGTTTACTGACTCGCCCGTTTTTGATGTTTCTTTTTACAGTTGCTGGACACCCTCCCGGTGTGCCAAGATTTTAATCGTGGACTCTGTAATAGAGTGGCCTGCAGATTCGTACACCTACAGGAAGGTCCGTATTGCACTCGTTTTCGCGTACCAGTGCGGAGAACGCGTGTTTTCCGTACTCGTGCGAGAGGAGAACGTTTTCCGCACTAGTACGGAAAATAATTACCTTTCGACCGCTAACCGTTTCCTGCCGTTTTTTCTTCCTCAGGGGACGGGGTGGAGGTGGTGGATCAACGCGTCGCCGTTTGTCGCGACGCTGCGAAGGGTCAGTGCTCTAGAACCACCTGTAAATATTACCACATCCCCGTTGCACTGCCACCAGCGCCCATCATGGCCGCCCTGGCGTCTTACCTGCAGTAGTGACAACGATAAACACGACTACTATATACACATAATATATATTTAATAATAAAAATACAAGGAAAAGCATACAAAATAAAACAAAACAAATAATAATAATAATATTACTTATATAAATTTATTAACCGGAGAAAAAAAAGAGAAATAATAACAATCGCGTTATTATTGTTATTATTATTACTACTACTGTATCGAAAAAAAAACTGTTTATATTATTATTTGTGTTTCGTAAAAAAAAAAGAATCGTATGTTTATATTATTATTATTATGAATAACACTAGGGTTTTTTAATTAACGTAAAAATAATGAAACATTATAATATTATGGTAAAAAATATGGGGGGTCATATTTTGACCAAGAAAGTAATAGAATTTGAACGTTTATGTGAGAAGAGTAAAGAAAAATCTTGAGAATTGAACAGCGAGACGTAGGATGGTTATAAATAAAAGTAGGTTTAGTAATTAGTGTATAATGAGTGAGTGGAATAAATTCCGAGAAACAAAAAGCCCGAATAACAAACAATAAAATAGTCACGAAAAAAGAACAGTTGAACAGAAAGCTAATACAGAGTTAACAATAAATTATATAGTACGTTTTGTATTTGTAACTAGGGTTTACATAAATTACCCCTTTTGGTGGGAAATTATCTTATTATCAATTGAAAGAAAAATACATTTTCTCTTCCTATTTTACCTCCTATGATATGGTTATATTAATATTGTTATAACAAGATTTAATTTTTATTTTTAAGTACTCAGTATCAAATTTTATGTTGGAAGATATCGAAGATGCTATTAAATAAATTTTATTTTATTTCGTAGCTTTTCGATAACTCCATCGATACCATATCATGTCAGGTAAAAATGGTATGTTATACATTTTAGAAGATTGTCAAAAAAAAGTGGGCTATAAAAATATCCCAGGCAGTGGGCTCTGATAAACAAATAGTCAACAGGGAGATATCTTTGACGACACTTGGATTTGTTGTGATTGTTATAATTATAATAATTATATCTAGGGTAAATAAAAAATATACCGTAATGTATGTAACAGACACTCTTTATTATATACTTATAATCTATATTTCTCTCTCTCTTTTCTATATTGTTGCTGTGATTTTTTTATATAGACACAATCGACGAGACGGTTAAAGGATACATTTCAAACAAAAACCGTTGCTCTAGTCAAAAATTTTTTTTATTAAATCTATTTAATAGTGTTTTTTTAATTAATCGTTTTTGTTTTTGATTATTTTTTTTTGTACCACGTTACTATTGTGATTATTTTTTTGGGTTGAAACGATATCTCCCGATATAAGTGCCAGAAGAAAACGAAAAAATCAAGTCGAAAAAAATACTAAAAGTTATAAATTTGAAAATCCTAACGACACAATGTTCCTTGTAAAAAGCATTTAGGGTTTTTTGAATCGAATGTATAAAAAAACGGTGAATTTTTAATTCTGCGACGACTGGTGTTAAGGGGGTCAGAGATGATAATTTTTTTAAATATGGGCTATGAATGTGATGTATTCTGCAATTATTTTTTTGTAATTTACAATTTTTTAATTAACATAAATTAATTACAATAGGTGCTAGAAAAAAATCATTTCTTTGTTTAAAATAATATAAATCCTGGAGTTAACACACATAAAGGGAATTGTGTGGATATGTCAGAAATTTTGTTACAAAAAACTAATCTCGTTTACACAAATAAAAGTACAAAACAAACAGAAAACAGATTTTGTTTTTGCGGAATTTAAATTGCAAATTTTAGGGATGTGTGCTCGATGTCCTGTTTTAAATCATGGAATACAATAACATCGGGAATAACAAACGTCAATAGTGAAACTTTAATTTTTATTTAAACAGGAAGTTTTTGCTTGTTGATAAAACGACCATAAGTTATGTTCTTGAGTGCATTATCCACTGCTTAGTATCTTATATTTATTTTAAAAAATAATTGTTAATTTTTTTCAGCATTTTTTAAAATTGATTTTTGAGCTGTTTTTTTTTCTGTTTTTCTTTGTACAGGTACAGGTTAATAAAATAATACAAAACATAGCCACAAATTATGTGTTTCCGTCCATAACATATTATAAAAAAATACATAAAATTTATAACTACATAACAATGACATTACCTCAGAATTTCGTTTTGTTAAGCTAAAAAAAAGATTTTGTAAATTATATTTTTTATTTGTAAATTACAAAAAAAAAATCTGAAATAACGAAAATCTTCCCTTTTAACACCAGCAATTAAAGTGAGAGCTTCCAATACAGAGAGCTTTGTCTCTGCTTTGCTTATCGCTCGCTAAAATTAGGTTTAGCCCCCCCGCCCCCTATCTTTGGGTTGCCCCTGCCAATAAAATCCCCGCCTACCACAAAAAAAATCACTCGCAAAAATTCTTTGTGCCAACCCAAAAGTGTTTATTTATGTAATTACGGGAATGCAGAAAAAAAAATTCTGTGGGTTGGTACAAACACTGAAAGTAGGTGACAATAAAACCGGCCTGTATATGAAATTATGAATAGTCCTAATAAGGTAATAAACAATAATCTTTTTGTTACTGAAAATGGTTTACCTCGCAGAAACACCAACTATATTAAATAAATAAAAGTTAAGTATACGTTGATTGATGTACAGTTATTGTCAATTAATTAAAAGAAAAAAAAACGATGTACCGAGTGATGGAATTTGATGTACAGGTGGTTTTTTGTCGCGCCGAAATTTTTACAGCACCGAATGCAATGAGAAAAAGAAACGTGAAGAGATGAAAATGTAAGAAATAGTTGTTTGCCACTTTATTGTAGTCCGTATAGTTAGCATTATTATTAACGTATTTAGAATAATTTCAATGAGAAAAAAACGTATGTATTATGAATTATATTAACTTGCATGTATATCCTTCTAATATCGAAATATTCTCTTAACTTAACCCCCTATTCTTAAAATACTATTATAGTTAGTAGAACTTTAGCTGTTCCTTAGCAAAACGTTTATTAATTTTACTTATGCAAAATTGTTGAACTAAATCTTATTCAAATCCAATATTTCAAATACTACACAACGTTACAAAACACACAACACAAACGGTCACTATATGACCTACGAAAAAAAACAACCAGCTTTTAGTCTTTAAAGAAATGCTTCAACGCCTGAATTGTTTTTGTAAATTTCCACAAGTAAGGATACTAAAGCTTTTTAATGCACCGACGAACTATTTACTTCTTATAATATTTAATCGAAACAAAAAAAAAATACAAGAAAAGAAAGAAAATTAATCCAACGAGATGATAATAAAATTGACAATGATTTTTTTGGTGAATGAAATTTTTACATTTTTTATATTTATACGAAACAAAGAGAAATGTTTAAAAACGTGTTAAAATCGACATTTGGGTGGCCAAATTGGAACGAAAAAAAAAAACGAAAGTGTTTAATGGTAAATCAATTTTAATTAAATCAAGCCTTAATTAATATTTAAAAAATCAAACTTTGACCTTTCATATGTCAGTATATGTAATTTTAAAAAAAAATTAGATCTTAATGAAAACCGAATTTTTATTTGAACTTTTTCTGTTCTCGAAATAAAAATTGATTTCCCATTAACTATATGGCGTAAAGAAAATAAATTTTAGGCTTCCATTTTTTAAAAACGCCTCCCCTCCCCACTTGATTACACGGTCTGTTTGTTCGGGTATTGTTATTAATTATCTTTTAATTATCGCGACTATTGAGAAAAAATCGTTTCCCTTTTGCTTGCTTGCGAAGGCTGTTTGCTATAAAGTGCTTTGCTGTCCTAAAGAAATTTTTTTGAAAAAAAATTGCATTAATTTTTCGAAAATGCTCCTTTTTAAATTAATATTTATATATGATACGATAATTTTATAATTGTTATCGATGGGTCTTTCCATCTTTATTTTTTATGTGTACTTTCGATTTTTTAAATGATTTTTTTAAATTTTTAGCGAATAAATATAAAATAATAGAATATTATTATTATTAAAGTATATTATTATTTTTTTGTATACATAATGTTTTTTTTCTTTTTTTGTTGTTATTATTAATGATTATTATTATATTTTTTGTTGAGTCGCATTTGAGAAATTAAAACATAACAACACGAAATAAATGAAAGGTGTGTATGTGAAACCTGGAAAGAGCAAGAAATAAATTCGTTTTTAATATTATGTTTTTGTTAAGAATTTTTAACGATTAGCTCTAAACGACAAAAAAATTAAAACCGCCGTATTTTTAATGATGCAAAACATGAAAACGTAAAAGAGAACTAGTTGCTGTTATTTGTAAAACTATTTTTAGAACAACCCAAAGGATTTGACGAGAAAAAAATTAAGATATGAACAGGTTAGAAATATAATGTTTATAATAATTAATACAAAAAAAAAACACTGAGCCACTCCTATTAAGAGAAGCATTTATAATAATAAAAAAATAATCGATAAATATAGATATTTTCTTTCATTATTTTTATTATTATTATTATTAATACTGTATAAGTCAAATCAAATATTTACCCATCACGTAAATAATGTACTATAATAAACCCTAACGAAAAAAAAAAAATGTATATATTATTATTATTATATATTTAACAAAAGAAGAAAATTGTGAAAAGAAACGATAAAATTTCATAGTGGCTCGATCTTTATTTTTTCATTTGATCAATAACAACAGTTTTGTGATATATTTTAGTAATTGTTACATTTAAGTCGGATAATACGGCTATAGCACTTATAGCTGTTTTTTGTAGTTCTAGTAGTGGGGCGGAGAAAAAAATTAGCGACCCCCCCGCCACTGGTTCCTGTTGAAGGCGTTAACAATCTTATCCGCGCGTGTAAAGCAATCCTTGAAAAGAAAAAAAAAGGCCGCCTTTACACTGGATATTTTTGTGTACATTACTTTTTAGGGTTAATTAATTTTTACGATAAATATTCTGTGAACTAAAAATACTATATTATTATGAATTAAAGATAATTAAAAAGCGAAACAGCACAGCAAGGTTATTCACCTTTAGAAATAAATCGGGGGGTGCTTGAAAAAAATTAATAATTAAAAAATTAAATTGTCGAAAGGGAATAAAAATTATTTTTGAATATTAAATATAAAAGTGATCTTATTACTTATTATACGTATGATTATTATAATGTATAAATAACAATTATTACAGTAACAAAAAGTATATATGTATATGCCTATAATATAATAATTATTATTAACAAATTAAAAAGTACTATAACAAGTGTGTGTATACAATTTTACAAGAGGAAAAAAGGAAGCAATTAAATGTCTAAGAGTGTACAATATGATATTATCCGTATTCGTAAAATTAATACTAATAATAACAATGGGGGCATTTCCCGTTTTATTTCAAGGTAATAACCGAGAAAAATTAGAAGATAGACGAACGGAATTGAACATAAACTTTTTGTATAATCGGGCCATGTATTAAAAGAAGAAAAAATGTCACAACCGAAGCAAAAATAAAAACTTAATAAAACGTTGATAATATTAAAATTGTTTATTCTTGTATAAGGAAGTTTTGATTCGGGGGGCCAGTATTTTTTTATGAAAATTCCGTGCGTCTATTCGAATTATGGAATTTGACAATGTGAGTGATGAAACGAAAGATAATTATTTTTTAAACGTTTTTTATTATATTACTACCAAGCCGACTCAAACTTGCCGTTTATACACTGTACACAAATATATGAAAGCAAAAATTTAATCATTTTCATTTTCCCGCGAAGATAAATTAAGGAAAAATATACAATAATCAAAAATGCGAACGATTTTTCCAAAGAAAGAAAACACGCTGTACTACGTACTAATGTAATAACAATTAAAATTGTTTTATTAAATAAAATTAATTTGGCTGTTTTAAATTTTCGATTAAAGGAAAATAAATACAAAAAAAAGGGAAGTAAATACGACGGTATTTAAAAGAACGTGTAGTCGTTAATTGTCAAGTTTCTATATGAGATTCACGTGCGTCTTATAGACGCAACTGTGACATAATTTATTATTGATATATTATTGTTTATTATTAATTATAATATAAGAATACTGATGATGTGATGAATGATCTGCTGATCATACAGAGGTTCGTACCTCCATTTTCTGAATATAGTAGAGTTAATAAACCATTATGTGAAATTTCTTGGTGTTTTATTTACTTTTTTTCACATATTTCCCAATTAAATATATCATTACATGCAAGGATATAATTGTTTTAGTATTTTTAACATACCTAAATAAAAATAATTACAATTCGTAATACTATACCTCAAAAAGCTTCTAAAAACTCGAGGCTGTAAATTGGATACTGTATGCTTGTTGGTAAATTCACAAACAGCAATGTAAAAGGGATGAAAGGTTAAAACCTTACCAACCTCTTTTATAATATTTACAGTTCAAAAGAAAACTGTATATCCAGTGTCTTGGACATTGACCTTGGTTTTTATTTGAGAAATCATTGTATCTTTCAATCCTTTTTGTTGTGTTTAGGCAACCAATAGTGCACAATGTTAGGTAACAATAACAAGTAGGTAACACGAAAAGTCATGTTATATTCAAATGCTGAATATTTGGAAATGCTAATGTTATGTAATTTCAAGACTAATACAACGAACACTTCAAACTGATTCATACAATACATCAAGAAATGGTGCAAGTTGAACCAAATGTGGAAGATCTAAATCTCTTGGATTTCTTTCTGTGGGGATGATGAAGAATTACATGAAGAATGAAAAATTACGTTTACAGGAGACCTGTTAATACGATCGAAGATCTGGAGGCCAGGAAGTCATTGCATCTGTGACACCTGAGATGATTGGAGATGTCCAAAGGAGTATGACACGACGATTCATTCCTCCAATGAAACATCTCTCATGTTACTCTACTGGATCGAAATATGTGAATGAAAAAATGCAGGCAATTTGTCTACAGAAAATCTGGCTTCTAAAGATGATATGATAGAATCCGAGTAAGGGATTATTAGAGACCTTCTCCAAAATTCGAAAGGATTTTCAGTTGGAGCATTGCTTCTATGCTTGTCGGCCAGCAATGCGAATGGCGGTTATATTAACGTTCAAATGCATTGCAATGCCACCTGCAGCATGTCAAGAATAATTTTAATGTGCTGGTTAGCATTGACTACGTCGAGTGTCTTCAATTGAAGATCTGCACGTCGCTGCACGCCTGTTCAGCTAATGTCTCTAATACATTACCAATATCAACGAAATTGGTCCTTAAAAACATGGATGCTCTTGTATTTCTCTGACAATTTGGGAATGTTAGCAATAAGCGTTCGTCGTAAAATGGACTTTTAAAAAATGTTTCGATTTTCTGGGATAACGTTTTCTGGGAATTTCTGGGAAGTCGTTCCCGACAAGGTTAAGCTTGTGCGAGGAGCAATGGAAGTAGAAGACTTTTTTACCTTTGCCTGCACATCTCCTTCTTTCAAAGACATCACGGAACATCCGCCGAAGCCTAACGAGCCATAAGTTCTTAGCAAGTAAATGTCCAGTGAATGTCGTTTGTAACTCTTGTTGAAACAAATAAATTTGTTATTACCTTTTTAAAAATCGGCCTATGATTGAGAGTTGATAACTCCCACAACATTTGTCTTTTAGAGCACAATGGAAGTATTACTGGAAGATTAATCAACCTCACATTAAAATGTTTTTGTCTAAACTAAATTAATTTTTTTTATTAGCATATGATTTAACTCCCCTCTGACTATCCGGGCAACCATGGCGTGTGCAATTAACAATCTCCGATAATATTATATCTTTTTGATGTCATTTGCCACTTGCGCAGACGTAATTGGCAGATTTTCTTCAACCAAAAAATTAAAATAGTCATACTTTTCCTCAGTGCTTGTCTGATTTATAGGTAAACGTGATAGTCCACCCGCTAATGAATTCAAGTTACCTTTGACATATTCAAGCTTATATTTAAATCCGCTTAAGACTAATGCTCACCTTTGCAGTCTCCCTGTTGCCATTTGTGGAATACCTTTTTGTTATCTAAATAATGCCGGTAATGGTTTATGGTCTGATTGAAGTACAAATTCCTGCTCCATTAAATATTGGTCAAATTTTTGCACTGACCAGTATATTGTAAGCACTTCCTTGTGAATAAACGAGTAATTTTTTTTCGCTTTGGATAGATCTAGAAGCAAAACTAACTGGTTTTTCACTACCATTCGCCAAAATGCAGTTATCTTTTTAAAAGCTTTTTCACACTTATCAACCTATTTAAAATTGTTATCATTCAATAACTTATAAAGGGGTTCCAGTTTATCTCCAATACTGGGTATAAATTTGCTATAATAATTAATCGTTCCAAAAAAAGCCTTAAGCTGTCTAACATTAGCACGACTAGGCACATCCAAAATAGCTTTTATCTTGTCCCTATCTTTGTGCAATCCCTCACTATTAATTACATGTCCCAAATACTTTATACTCCTTTGAAAAAAATTACACTTTTTCAAGTTCAAGTGGAAACCTGCGTTTGGCAATTTTTTTTAATACTTCCTTCAACCTGTTCTTGTCTATTAGAACCTGTTATCAAGATGTTATCCATAAAGTTAATTCCAGCTACCTGGTGGAATTACTTAATGGGAATACCTTTCCCATTAACACTTTTTCTACTGTTGTTGAAATAGTGAGCATGTTAGTTTTCTGCCATAAGGCAGTCTATTTAAAATGTAAACGCCCTTATGTGTACTCCACGTTAATTATCTTCTCGTTACTTCTCCTAATTCTAACTGTTGATAATTCTTCATAAAGGAACTATCCTTTACGAATAATATACATGGTCGCTTTTATGTATGGAAACGATCGATTATTTTCTAAACTAACATAGCTGGAAAAAAAGTTAAATACAAAATATTTAGGGTTTTTTAAAATGTATTGAAGTAAAAAACAATATTTTGTACAAGATGTGCCAAAAATATATGGCAGCAAACAGTTACCTTTTTTTAAATAGAACACCCGGTATATTACTCGATATTTCAATTCCACTCATAATTTTATTAATAATTTGTATAAAACACCAAATACCTAAATTTTACTGTTTTCGAGATATCGAATTTTAAACAATATTTTTAATAAATTTATAAAACATTTAGGTTCATTTAATTACAGTTACCCTAAAAATAAATAAACCCCGTCAAGTTTTTGAACTACCATGTAATGTTAAATCAAATTTAATTAAACTTTAAT
>JAWQRJ010000442.1:0-21219 GCA_033557515.1 Diorygopyx duplodentatus | reverse complement strand
TCCCATCCTTACGTGAACAACCTATCAATCCAACTCAGTCAACAAGAATACTAAACAACCCAATTCGAAAAACTGGGATTTCATATGCACAATCAGCAAGAGAAGACACCAAGGAAAAACAAGAAAACAAAAAAGATGAGCAATCGCAAACTACAACATTGACCCAACAGAAGTCAAACCATTCCCTCGAACATATGATGGTCAGAATGTTAGAAAAGATGGACAAAATGATGGACCTCTTAACCGCTGTGATCACCAAGTTAGTATAATGCATACAACAAAATGCAAAATAGCTGTCTGGAACGCAAATGGCCTGATAAATCATGGTCAAGAACTAAATTTTTTTCTTATAAATAATAAAATAGATATCATGTTAATCTCTGATGCTCATATGACGGACAAGAGCTTTATCAAATTCTCTCGGTATACAGTTTATTACACTAAACACCCTGAAGGTAAAGCAAGAGGTGGAACGGCAATAATTACCAAAAATAATATTAAACATTATGAAACCCCGAAACTTAGTCAGAAATCTATCCAAGCAACATCAATAGTAGTACAAGATGGGCTGGGCAACTTTGTACTTTCCGCAATATACTGTCCTCCAAACTGCGCCATCCAAAAGGAACAATACGAGTACTTATTTAACTCCTTAGGAAATCGGTTCATTGCTGGGGGGGACTGGAATGCCAAACATAGTGAATGGGGTTCCAGAATTATAACACCTCGTGGAAAAAAATTGCATAAAGTATTGCAGAAAAACAACTTACATCTTTCGACAGGCGATCCTACATATTGGCCTACTGACCGCGACAAGACTCCTGACCTTATTGATTTCTGCATCATAAAAGGAATCTCCTCGAACTACCTCAGAATTCAGCCATGTCTAGAACTTTCATCTGACCACACACCCCTCCTACTTTCGCTAAACACCCAAATCCTTCACACCTCAAAGCTTCCAATGTTAGCCAACAAAAGTACCAACTGGAATCTCTTCACGTCGCACCTTGCCAGACAAATCAATTTGGATATACCCCTAAAAACAGATGACGATATTGATATAGCAGTGGAAGAACTAACCAAATCAATACAGAACGCAGCGTGGAATTCTACCTCCGAGGAAACAAACAAACATGTGATTAACAGTGATGGATACTGTCCAGTTCTCATAAAACTTAAAATTGACGAGAGAAGAAAGATTAGAAGACGTTAGCACTTAACGCATGCACCTACTGACAAAACTCTTCAAAATAGGACGACGAGGTAGCTAAAAGAGATGTTGGATGACCACAAAAATAAGAAAACCAAAACTTCTCAAAAAGGTTGTCTGAGACGAAAGCCACGGACTATTCCCTGTGGAAAGTGACTAAAAATATAAAACGTTCTCAACATCCAAATCCACCCATCAGAGCAAGTAATGGTGATTGGGCACGCACAGACCTACAAAAAGCAGATGCTTTTGCAGAACACCTAGCAAACGTATTCAACCCTGTCAAGTCGCAAACTCCACAAGAAGAAGAAACTGAGTTAAAACAACTGCTTCATGCTCCATACCAAATGGACATTCCGATAAAACGCTTCAAGACCAGTGAAATCGAACATGCAATTAAAAATAAGCTAAACCCACATAAAGCAGTGGGCTTTGAGCTGATCACAGGTAGAATTCTGAAAGAACTCCTGAAGAAAGGGTATCAAATCATTACCTTAATCTTTAATGCAATAACGCATAGTGAACAATACCCGCCCTCTTGGAAAGTAGCGGAAATTATATTGATACCAAATTATACCAAATACAAAACCCGGTAAGGATCCCTCCGATGTGTCATCCTATCGACCCATCAGTCTACTTCCAATATTGTCGAAGGTATTTGAGAAGTTACTCTTGCGACGGCTACAACCAATCATAACGCAACGAAACATAATTCCTAACCACCAATTTGGATTTAGGCACCACCATTCGACAATGGAACAGATGCATCGTGTGTACAAACGGGCTAGAGACGATTTGGAAAACAGGAGGTACTGCTCCGCGGCCTTCATAGACATTTCACAAGCGTTTGATAAAGTTTGGCACGAGGGCCTAATTTTCAACCTAACCACCAACCTACCACACCCATACTGTGCCATCCTGACATCATACCTAACAAACAGGAAATTCATGGTTAGACAGGGCGATGCCCACTTATCATTGTTCCCAATTTCATCAGGGGTGCCGCAGGGTAGTGTTCTGGGCCCCATGTTGTACTTGCTGTACGCTTCTGACCTGCCAAAAGCCAGTGATACCGTAATAGCTACTTTTGCCGACGACACAGCGATACTCACTCAGATCCAATCACAGCCTCCCGCATACTTCAGAATAATCTAGATAAGATTGTTTCGTGGTTAAAAAGGTGGCGTATGAAGGCATACGGTGCGAAATCTATGCACATTACCTTTACGCTCCGAAAAGGTAAGCGTCCACCCGTCATGATGGACAATATTCCTATCCCTCAGAAAGATGTCGTCAAATACTTAGGGCTGCATCTGGACAAACGACTGAATTTTGCTAAACACATATGGACAAAACGTCTCCAACTAGGGCTACATTATCGCAAAATGCTCTGGCTTTTAGGGCACAAATCGCACCTAACAATGAACAACAAACTTCCTCTTTATAAGTCCAGTTTAAAGCCTATTTGGCTGTATGGAATACAATTGTGGGGATCAGCCAGTGACAGCAACATCCTGAAGCTGCAGTGCTTCCAGTCTGCGGGGAATGTGTGGAGCACCATGGTATGTGCCGAACAGTGTTATCCACCGTGATCTTCAAATTAAAACTGTCAAAGAAGAAGTCTCAATCCACAGTAAAAAAATACCAAGACCGCCTAAAAATCCACCCCAACGATCTAGCCCAAGAGCTTCTTATAGTGCCAAAAACCAAGAGACTCAAGCGGCAGGACCCGCTAGATCTTCTGGAGAGAAAATAACTACTTCACCGTGGTGAACTATAGCCTGACGTGTGTGTTTTGTGACAAGTTCTTAGACACTTGCGTGTGACTCGAAATAGAAGTTCTGCCACTGGGCAAAACTTCACTATGTCCCTTATCTACTGCCAATTATTGCTACTTATTGTCCGTATGTTGATAGATTGTAATAAAGCAAGGTATTAATAAAAAAAAAACAATTTTTTCTGAAGCAACAAACAAAAATGATATTTCAAATATTTCAGTACATAAATAATTTTGTACACGGAATACACCACACGTTCTTTAAATTAATTTTATTTCCTGTTTTTAATTTATACTATTGCGGAATACTTATTGAATTATTAAACGGAAGCAAAATAATAAAACAGAAATTAAAATTGCTTATCAATAATCATCGGCTGACCTAATGCGAATGGAAATAGAAAAAATTTACATACAATTGCAATTGTTGCAATTTATTGGAATTTTTTTTAATTAGGTTCCAATTTTTCTTTTCAAATTCTTTACTATTTTTTTAATTTTGTTTAATTATATATTTATTATTGTATTTTAATTAATATTTTAACTTACCTTATAAGTTGAATGCAGAATGGTATCGTCCGCAGCAGCTTTCGCGACGGTATATTTGCAGTTCCTCTGTCGGGAATCATAAGCTCCAGCATACAGTTTATCCATCTTTGTCCCGGAATGCTGCCTCCACTCCGAATACATACTCAGCTTTTTGAAGTGCGGCACATAAAAGGGCTGAGTCTTGTTCAGAGTGCAGTAGGACGATTTCGTGGAGCTTTTGAGTCCCAAGTAACTGAAATAGTTCCCGTGCAAAATCTGGTGGTTGTACTTCTTGGCTACGCGTGGCGTGTCCGGACTGATCAGGATCTGATTGAACGTCGTCGGCGTTAAACCGTGGTGCTGTTTCAACGATCCGGGAATCATTGATTTTATGGCCAAACTGTTCGGTCTTGCAAATTTCTTTGGGCTTTCTAAATTAACTGGAGGTGGTGGGTTCAGAGATTTGATTGGTGATCTACTTTCCGTGAGTGGTTTCGGAGATCTGATGTCGAGAACACCAGATTTATTTGGTGATTTCATTTCGACGGTTTGGTCGATGTTTATTTCTAAAGCGGACATTTTCGGGTTTCGATTTATGTCTGTCGTTTGTGAAATTAATGGTTTGATATTTTCTTGGTATCTTTCGACGATTTCAGGAGGGGTTATACGTATATTAGGTTTGGTTAGTCGCATATTTGGCACCCTAGAAATTGGGGAACTTGGTGAGTATGCACCGTCCATAGGAGTGTCGACGGTGATAGGTCCGGGAATTCCGGGAACGTAACGAATCACTTTTCCGTTCACCAGAAATTTAACCGGATTGTACGGTACGTGCAACTTCGGTGGCTCTAAGGTCATTTTTTGTTGTAACAAAATTTGTTTTTGTGCAAAATCGATGTTTTCCGATTTCCTTTTTTCTTCGAGGTCCTTAGGAAAAACGGGTACAGGCATATCCACTTTGTCGAAAGGAATATTCATCTGCTTTGGTTCCACGTTAACTCTTAGAGGAGCAATCATATCCTGCAGATTTAAAGTAGGCTGTTTTATTTTGGGAGTGAGCATTTTTACTGCGTTTTGGCTGTAGTCCATGATGTTCATATACGTGTACGGAGGCTCTTCGGATTGGTGCTGTCTCGAGTAATCAACGATCACTTCCGGCCTGTAATTAAAAATCGGTTTGTCTACGTTGACTACGTCTATCGTTGGAGATTGTGGCGGACTTTCATATACTCTAATAACTTCCGGTGACGCAACCTTTACTTCCTCAAAAGGCTGTTTGGTTTGAACGATCGTTCCACCCGATTGCAACGTTGATTTTACGACGGTGTTCTTGCTTAGACTGTTCGGGTATTCAATGTAATTTTGATGTTGGTACTTTTCTTCTTTTTTCGGTTCGTACACCTTTTCCGGATTTTGAATTTTTACCTCACCGCCAAATAACTTAACAGGGTGTTTCCTGTACTGTTCGTTTTGTACCGGTAATGGTGATAACGAATATCTTTGTGACGTCCGCAATAAATCTTGTGAAGAATTCTGAAAGGTTGTCGTTTGAATCCCGTCGTCAAACGAAAACGATTTCGCTTTATCCCCGTCTACTAACCGCGTTTTTCCGAGGAAAGGCCCCGGTGATTTTAGCGGAAACACTGTGTTCGGTATATGGGGGTTTGTATCGAAAGCATTCTTGTTTTGCGTCAATATTGACGCTACGTTCACAGAACTACTTCGCGAGTACCGAGCACCTGCTTTTTGATAACCTTTGCAGTTCCGTAATTTATGTAAATCCAATTCCGTTACGGTTTGGAAAATCATTTTACAATGGGGACACTGTTTATTCGCGTCAGCATATAAATTTTTCAGTAGCAACTCTTTAATTAAACTTTTTTGTACGACAGGTTCTTGTGCTTCACTTATACACCTCTTACGATTTTTATTCGTTAAATTTAACGGTTCATCGTCGTTTGCTTGCACCTCAATCTGTTGAGGTTGTTGAGATTGATACTCGTGATATTTATAACTGTATTCATGATGGTTATTGTTTGTAATTACTTCCGATGCGTGAGCTTCTATGGAATTCCGCTTTTTATACAAATTCGGATCGTTAGTATTAACGATAATCGAATTATTTTTGTGGATTATTTCGTCTATGTGCAACGAAATCAAATCAACGTTAGGCGCGTTACTTTTAGGTGGCTCTATACCGGAGGTCGACGGTTCAATTTCACCGTTTTCGACCACACGGGAAGTATCGAAAAACGCTTTAAACCGCGGTTTGTACGGCTTCGATTTCATTTCGATCTGTTTGATTTCTTCAAAATCCCCTTTCATCGGCTCCTGTTTTTCCTCGTCCGCATCCATACTTATCTCCTGGGCTTTATTACCCAAAACCCTGTTGGCGTGTGTGCGCGATCGACAATGCTTATACAAGTTAGAACGGGTTTTAAAACTAAACCCGCAGCTCACGCAAGGAAACGGTCGTTCGTTCGTGTGAGCCCTAATGTGTTTCTGAAGAACGCTCGGCTTCGAGCAAACCAAGTTGCAATAGTTGCAAACGTACTTCCCGCCCGGTTTTTCACCCCCAGAAGACGACTCCGCTTTGTCGGTCGCATCGTCCGTTAAACTGGAAGACCTGGATTGCTGCAATCTGCCGCTACCGTCCCTGTTCGGACTCGGTACCGGCTCGGACGCCGTCAGGCTGACTTCTGATACTCGCTGTAGTGATATGGCGCTGTTACTAGTGGTCGTTTGTTGAACCGGTTGCCTACCGATCCTACTCTCTAACGTACTGCTAACTGATATGGAAGACACGTGGGGCAGCGCGGCCTGTTGACCGCCGCCGCCCGTCGAATTTGTACTAAAGTTGGTTGGCACGTCGACGTCAATCCGCAGATTTTGTTGACGTACGGTTGCGGGTCCCAAAGGAGTCGGTTCGATCGGTTTCTGCGCGATAACCGGCGGTGATGTTCTTTCGCCGAGCGATGGTATTGCATTTTGATGGGCGATTACCGTTGTTGACTGCTTTTTGAACTTCTTGTGCAGGTAACTCCCGATGGAGCAGTTGTCCATCGCGACACTCAGTCTCTATCTGTAATGAAAAATAAGAGATTATTTGAAAGTTACGGAAAAAATATATTTAATTAGAGAAGATAATTTTATATGAAGATAGATTTATAATGAATAGTGATGGTTACGCCAGCTAATCACTGTCTACAAAAATGATATTTTTTTTTCAAGAAAAATGAAGAGGGCTATATATAGCACATAAATAGTCATACAAGAGATAATGATTCGTTTAATACATTCTCCACCATTCATCATTGGTTTTTATCTCTTATGCCATGATTAGCACATTATCAAGGAGGTATTCGTTCGCTTTATACGTTAGCAATCAGATTTACAGTATCCTGATAAAAAATCACTTACTAGAGTGCTGATGCTGATTTTTGCAGGCGCTGACTGAACTTTGTAAGCTTTTTGACTGTTCAAGTAAGTCTAAGTTTTTTCCCGAGAAATGTGTAAACAAACATAACAGTTTTTGTTTTATTCGTGGCGAGTATATGTTTAAAGAATGTCGCTTGAATGTGTCGTAAAACAAGGCCTACATGGACTACTTTCGGAAGCCAATAGAACCAAATATCAAGTCCTGGATTCCAAATTTGGCTGTTATGAGTTAATGCCACAGCCACAACCCAGTACCTCCCAGGAACGTCCTTAACCAAGTACATCTCAGGAACAGCCGGAAGATAGTGATGATAGTGACTTTTACTGTCCCGGCGAACCTAGACCACTGGATCAAAATCACCTAGATGACTTGATCAGAGATCTCGGACTGTCAAAAATAGCATCAGAACTTCTAGCTTCTCGGTCGAAAGAAAGAAATCTAGTAGACACCAGAAACAAATATCTCGGTCTATCGCAGAAGGGAAAAGAATTTACTCCCTTTCTTTTCTGAAGAGGATGATTTTGTGTTTGGCAGCGATATTCCTGGTTTAATGGCTGCAATGCGATTACAAAACTATGGTTCGAACGATTGGCATTTATTTATAAGACTCATCAAAACGCAGTCTTAAATGTGTACTCTTGCACAATGGCAATAAAGTGGGTTCTTTGCCTTTTGCACATTCAACCAAAGTTAAGAAGAATACCTTACGATTTCCTTAGTAACAAAGAAAATAAAGTGTGCAGAACATAACTGGGTTATATGTGTAGACCGGAAAATTGTGAACTTCCTCTTGGGTCAGCAAGGTGGTTATACGAAACATCCCTGTTTTATATGCTTATGGGACAGCAGAGCTCTGGTCTAAGAAAGATTGGCCTATGAGGGAGGCTGAATGTGGATAAATGCTCCACTAGTGTCCAGAGAACGGAGGCAATATTATACGGATATTGCCTCCGTTGCATATTAAAGTCAACAGTAAAAGCTCTCAACGAAGATGCGACCTTTTCCTCGCATCTTCTCTCAGCTTTTCCAAAACTGAGTACTGAAAAGACAAGAGCTGTTATTTTTTATGGCTCTCAGATCAGAAAATTAATAATTATATATATATATATATCGGTTTCCTCTTCTACCCCTAGAGTGTCGAGGTTATCGACTCTTTCCTTCTTCAGTGTTTCACATTGAATTCTCTCCATCGTTTTCTGTCCTCCGCCATACTCCGCGCCTCCCCGTCGGTCATATTTCTCTTCCTCAGATTTCCGTGTATCGTCTCATTCCAGGTCTTTCGTGGTCTACCTCGACTCCTGCTTCCCGTCGCTCTCGCCCTCCATACAGTGTTGACCTGTCTGTCTTCGGGTAGTCTAATTAAGTGTCCCCAGCAGTTCACTTGTTTCTCTTCAATACGTCCTAGGGCGGGCACAACGTCCAGTTCTGCTCGGATGGCTTCATCCCTTATCGTATCCAGCCTGCTTACTCCCTTTATTCTCCTCAAACACTTCATTTCCAGAGCCTGTATTTTGCTACTGTTTCTAGGATCCATCACCCAAGTTTCACTTCCGTATATCAGAGTTGGCAGAACTATTGTCTTGTACAGGGCCAGCTTTGTTTTCTTTGGTATTCCTCTGTGGTTAAATATTATCTTTCTCCTCTTGTCCTTGATTTGTTTCAGTGGTGACTCCTTTACCTTTTTTAAACTCTTTGCGACCTCATAAAACAGCTTTTTGTTCTCTTTGTAGTTTCCTTCTATTTGCTCTCCAAACTCCTCCCACTGTTCTCTCTTGGCTTGTTGGATGGTCTCCTTCACTCTCTTTTTCCCACGTTGATAGCGCATCTTCAGTTCTTCCTCCCTCATCTTATAGCATTTTATGATATCTTTGCCCATTTTTGCACCTCGCTCTGTCGTTTGTCTGCCTCTTGCTCCTGGAAGTTTCTTGTCTACACTAGAAACATTTGGAAAGTTTCTAGTGTAGACAACACTTAACGTGCATTTGTTCTGAATCACTAAACGCGTAGCATTCAACATGCAATTAACAGTCCAAAGACGCTGCCTTGATTTTAATGTTGAGGAAATTACACGCGATGTGTCAACAGTTACAACAATAGGTTTGACGTACGCTAGCGTTTGTTTCTATAAACTCAAACCTGTTGCCGAGTATTAACACTTTAAACTGTATACATATGTACGCATAAGACGTAATTATGGGTGCTAAAATTTTAGGATTTAAATATCGGTGACTCATCGCCTGAGATGCCGATAACAATTCGATAGAGCTCGGACTTCGTGACGTCAGATGTTTGAGAGAAGCGGCATCCTCTATCTCTCTCTGTAGAAGGATTATTCCAGCTGTAAAAATTCCGAAACTGAGTTATTCCTCCGATAAGATAACGAATGACCTTGCGCAGTACACGACAACCGCGGAGGTTTTGGAGAGATAACCGCAATCGTTCTTGTTATGAGCATCCCTCTCCGTTATCTGGCGAAATATTTATAGCAAGTAGGCGGTCCCATTCAGCCAGCTATGAGACTCCAAAGCGGACAGAGTTGCCGCAAACAGCTTCTTGGAATTTTCTATCTGACCGTCACACCGCCGCAGATAAATAAAGCAAATACAGGCGGAACGAAGTCTCAGAGAGCCCACTACAAACAAATTATGGTTAAACGAAGTTATCGTTCCGAGAAGTATTGGTCGCACATGGCATCCTGTTTTGATAAAGAACACTCCTTATCAATTAGTTTCGTGATAATCGCAACTTGTATAATTTATAAACAAATTACTTGGTTGCACAGCTGTACCTGTCGCTGAAAATACGATTGTCGAAGTTGAGAAACCGTCAGCGAAGTGAGGTTCTCTGGCTACCTTACAAGTTTGTTTCTTAACTTCTTAGCACAATCAGTACACCGTAGAGGTGTGCTCAATGAATTGAGCACACCATTCCAAATTATTGAAACCAATCGAAGAACAGAAATTTCCAATAGAAAAGAGATGTTTCCAACAAATTCAAGCCCTCAATATGTCCATAAAGCTGGGAGATGTTTTGTTTTCTGCCTTGTAGTTTCAGGTTTAAAGCATTTAGATGGGATGTTAAATCTGCCAGAAAAGCAAGATTATTTAAAAACTGAATTTCTTCCGGTTTTTCTTGATATTCATGCCCGATTGTCTAATTTCTGAGAAAAGCAAGAATTTCATTCCTCAACCCAAAAAACTGTTGCAGGCATTTTCCAGCGCTCAGCCAACGCACTTCACAGTACATACAATGAAATGTCACCATACTCAGCTTCCAAATTGTCCAGGAGCCCAATAAATGCTTTATGTCTATGGGCTTTATTGCCCTCCTTTATTAAATTTACAGTATTTACAACAGTTTTCATTGTCTCACTGAGCCTTATAATTTTTCCACACAGAACCTCCTGGGGGATAATGCAATGGGAAAACAAACAATTCATGCCTTTTTCTTTACACAGTCCTGCTAACCCAGTTTTATGACCAACCATTGCTTTAACTCCATCTGCTGCAATGTCTGATGCTTTAACTCCATCATCCAGTGCGTTGAATATGTCAATACCTTTTTTGCTGGTTTCTATTGATTTCAATTCGAACAGTTCTTCATGAATTTCAAATTCTTCGGTTATTGTTCTCTCAAAGGTAAGGAGCTGGCTGATACCACCCTGGTTTTCCATTATGCTCAACAAAAAAGTAACTTTCCTGCCACTTTGACTGAAATTGTCGTTTCTCATCTTCAACACGCCGTTTCTAAAGTTCCGCCATTTTAGTTACCGCTCTCGGAACAACGACGACAACAATCTCTCGTCGTACTATCTCTCGAACAACCTCTCTCGTCAAAAACAATCACTTCGAACTGCCCTGCGTCCCGTTTTATAGGAAAACCGAAACCTTCCAGAAAATCCTCCGCAGCACACGAACGGTAGTGAACCTATCGGCAGCCAATCAATGGGCGACCACCCGTCGCTTGGAGGTGGAGCCGCTGCTCGCCTTCCCTACCTGCCTCCTTCGTAACAGTACTGAATGAAAGTGAAAATCGAAGTACGCCATGATTTATAACGGTCGAAGACTGATGCTCCAATATAGCCGTTGTAGAGGAAATGAATATTTTAATGTGCTGCTGACTTAAACTTTTAAAAACCTAAAGTAGTATTAATTAAACACTTAAAGCAATAAGAAGGGTAAACGATTTCTTTCCAAATGTTAAATTAAAATATTTTTCCCAGTAAGAAGGGCCAACAAAAATGAATAGGTGAGCCGCGTGTTGGACCACTCTGGCTTAAACAACAAAACCGATGTGTTATTATGTGATTAAGAACTCAATGTACTATACTAAACTGGTTTTATTTTTATTATCGCTCTTATATTTGTTTCTATTCGTTGCTAAAGTAAAGGCTCAAAACTTTTGACGAATAAGCAAGTTACTAAAATTTAAATTTATTTTGTTATGGTTATTGGGACAGTACATTGTATTTCCCCGAACATAAGACCCAGTCTTACATTAATTTTTGCCTCAAAAGATACATTAGGGTTTATTTTCAATAATACATTTTTTTACGTACAACAAGTTACATTTACTTAATTATTTATATTCAAACATCTACACTTATTCAAATACAGTTATTTCATCTGCTTCTGGAACATCGTCCTAACACTCCATTGGCTCCAATCTTTCCTATACAGCATTACAGCTCTCCTCAGATGAGCACTTCTTGTCCATGAAATCTGCTTGTATTGCGTTGATAACGCAACTATCAGGGATTTTATCCCATGAATTCTTCAACAAAGTCATGACTTCTGGAGATAGGCACAAGAATCACAAGCACTTCATAGGCACTTCACAAGAATCTGGAGATAGGCAGTCATTTCTGCGGAAATTACTATTGGATTTATTCTTCTCCTTGCAAGAAAGTTCTTCGTTTCTTTAGAGTGGGGAGTGCCGGCTAAATCTGTAAAAAAATTCCCTCGTCCACCTATTGACTGAAGTTATCATACTCTGCTCGCCATTTTCTGACCATTTGAAGACCCAACTTCTTCTCAGCTTTCTTTGCAGAAGTACTTCTGTTTGCACTCATCTTGTCTGCGGCTTGTATTGCGTTGATAACGCAACTATCAGGGATTTTATCCCATGAATTCTTCAACAAAGTCATGACCTCTTCCAGGATAGACTTCACAATGTTTCCACGCTGAAGTTTCTCTATTCCATTTCTTCAATTGTATTTTCATTAATTTCCATGCACAAATAGCCCTTCAATGGTTTTTTTTGTTGCGATATCAAGAATCTGAAGATAGGTAGTCATTTCTGCGGAAATTACTATTGGATTTCTTCTTCTCCTTGCAAGGAAGTTCTTCGTTTCTTTAGAGTGGGGAGTGCCGGCTAAATCTGTAAAAAAAATTCCCTCATCCACCTGTTGACTGAAGTTATCATACTCTGTTCGCCATTTTCTGACCATTTGAAGAGCCAACTTCTTCTCAGCTTTCTTTGCAGAAGTGATTCTGTTTGCACTCATCTTGTCTGCGGCTCAATTATATTTGTGTGTAATAGTAGATTTATATTTACAAATCTACTGTTAAGTAATGTGTTAATGGACTTACGAGACGACAAAAATGTAACAAAAAATGAAAGAAAAATGATGAAACCTCAAATGCAAACATGCAGATCTGTACTCCAAAGAATTACCAAAATGTTAAGCTGTTTTTATCTTAAACATACTAAATAATCTAAACTTGTATTAGTATCTAATCTCATATTATTGCATATTTTATACCAGTTTGCGAAGACCTCCTCTGCGCTGGTGGTGCCCAGTGCATCGTTACAACCTCTGGTCCCACCTGCAAATGCACCGAGGGCTTAATTGGAAATCCCTTCCCTGGAGGCAAATGCGTTCCCGACATCTGTTCCAGCAGTAATCCATGCGCTGAACCTCAAGTTTGCATCGGGGGAAGGTGCAAAGAGAGATGTGAGGGCATCATTTGCGGAGTTGGGGCTCATTGTGATAAAAACACCAACAAATGCGTGTGCGATGATTTCTTCATCGGAAATCCTGATCTCATATGTATGCCACGTAAGTTATAAGATAGCAGTTTTATTTCTCCGCTTCAAAATATTTCAATGTTTTTTTTACTTAACCTTTATGCAGCGATTACCGGACCTGCTTGCGACCCAGCATGTGGTACTAACGCACACTGCGAATATGGGCTTACCAACAAATGCGTTTGCAACAGCGGTACGTCTGGTAATCCATACGAAAGGTGTAGAGTCACCGAGAAGAAATCTTGCGCAAAAACCCAATGTGGAAAAGGAGCCCAATGTAGAGATTCGTACGGAGTTATAGAGTGTTCCTGCCCATCTGGTTACGCTGGAAATCCATACGTTGGATGCGAAGATATAGATGAATGTCTTAGCAACGCCTGCGGTGAAAGTGCAGCTTGTATTAACACGCCAGGCAGCTATGATTGCAGATGCAAAGAAGGATTTGCAGGAAACCCATTTGTGATCTGTGCAAGAGTTCAAGTCGGTATATGCGACGATGTTCAACATTGCAGATGCAACGCCAACCTTTTGTGTCCAAATGGGTTTAGCTGTGAGAGAGGTAGATGCCGAAATCTTTGCGAAAAAGTTCGATGCGGGCCAAGAGCTGGATGCGATGCAGGAAAATGCGTATGTCCACCGGGATACGAGGGAAATCCTCGAGATCTTCGAAATGGTTGTAAGCTAAAAGGTCAATGCAACATCGATACCGATTGCCAGGATTCAGAAATATGTTTCCAACTGGGGAAAGGTCTAAGAAAATGTGTTGATGCATGCAGTAAGATTCAATGTGGACCAAATGGTTTGTGCGTAACAGAGAATCACATATCGCATTGCATATGTGCACCAGAGTACATAGGAAATGCGGACGACCTATCTTTGGGTTGTCAACCAGAAGCTAGAACACCAAAGGAGTGTACCGCAGATGCAGACTGCAAGGAAGGATTAGTTTGTGGTCTCGATGAAACTGGAAGGAATAAGTGTTTGAATCCTTGCACCAACGTTGCTTGTGGCTTATATGAAGTTTGTAAACTAGATATAAATCATCATCCAACGTGTACGTGTAGAGATGATTTCTTGTGGAACCCCGTATCGTCAGCTTGCGAAAAACCATCAGTACCTGATTGCAAGCTAGATAATGACTGTCAGCAACACGAGGTGTGCCACCCAGATGCGCTGGGAGTACTTAAATGCATTTCAATTTGTTCCCAGTACACATGTGCAACAAGCGCCATTTGTGTAGCTGCGAATCATAGAGGAACTTGTGAATGCATTAATGGATACACAGGAAATCCGAATGATAGAACCGGTTGTAAAAAAATAGTTGAAGTTGGATGTACTTCAGATGTACAATGCCCAGAACAGGATTCTTGTCAGAAGGAGCGCAACGGAATATCATCCTGTAAATCCGCATGCCAACAGATAACTTGTGGTCCAAACGCCTTATGTATCGTCAATAATCATATTCCGCAATGCCAATGTCCACCAGGATCCTATGCAGGTGACCCCAATGATTTGCATAAGGGATGCATATCAGTACCGTGCGTATACAATCTTGATTGCCCAGCACAACAACTATGTAACAGATTAACGCATACGTGCCATAATGTTTGTGACGAAGATTCATGTGGGACAAATGCTGTGTGTATAGCTGAATCTCACGCAGCTAGTTGTGTGTGTCCTCCAGGATTCAAACCAAATCCAGTAGCAGATGTTGAATGTACTCCAGTAGATTTTTGTAAACCCAATCCTTGTCACCCGTCAGCTAGATGCGAAATTACTTCCACCGGATATACTTGCAAATGTCCCCTGAAGTATGTTGGAGATCCTCTAACAACAGGATGTAGACCAGAAGGTGACTGCCCGAATGGTAACAGTGATTGCCCAGTGCAATCAGTCTGCCAGGAGGGCCGTTGTATTAATCCTTGTGAAAGAACTATTTGTGGACCAAATTCAGTGTGTAACGTAGTAAATAGAAGACCAGTTTGCACATGCCCAGCGAGGTTTATTCCATCGACTAATGTTGCCAGAGATGGTTGTTTACGTGTTTCAACCAGCTGCTCTACCGATCTAGATTGTGGGGATGAAGTGTGTTTTAATTCTCAATGTAAACCTGTATGTAGGAATAGCGAAGATTGCTCTACTGGAGAAAAGTGTGTACACAATGTTTGCATGGTTCCTTGTATAAACCATAAACAATGTAGAAACGACCAAGCTTGTATGAATGGCGTTTGTATTGTGGGTTGTAGATACAACAAAGATTGTAAACCGAACGAGTCTTGTATTAACAACAAATGTGAAGATCCTTGTTCTCAAGCAGGTGTTTGTGGTGCAAACTCAAGATGTACTATTATCGACCACAGAGCTACTTGCAGATGCCCAGACGGTTTTGATGGTAACCCAACGCCAGAAGAAGGTTGCATAAGAATTCCAACTCAATGTACAGCCACAAGGCAATGTCCTCACGGACATATGTGCATTGCCAACGTATGTAGTTTACCATGTTCAAATGGATCATCTTGTGCGATCGGAGAAAGATGTACTGATAATGTTTGCGTAAAAATATGTTATGGGGACAGTAACTGTTTATCAGGGGAAATTTGTTTGAAAGGCGCATGCCAACCTGGATGTGCATCAGACTCTGATTGTAAACAATCACAAGTTTGCATCAAAAACAAATGCAGGTGTGCATTAGGTTTCATACAAGGGCCTAACCAATGTTTGGATATCAATGAATGTGAAGAACATCCCTGCCATGCCTCTGCCCAATGTATCAACACACCAGGAACTTACAGATGTGCATGTCCAGATGGAATGGTTGGTGACCCCTTTATAGAACCGGGTTGTAGGACACCAAACCAATGTTCAAGCGATCGAAATTGTGCTTTAAATCTGGTCTGCAGAAGAGGCGAATGCAAAGATCCTTGCCAGGATATAAGATGTGGTCCAAATGGAGCCTGTAACGTTTTTGAACATAATCCTGTATGCACATGCCCATATGGAAATCTAGGCGATCCAAACAATCTTGATGTTGGGTGTTTTAAAGTTGAATGCTTGGAAGACAACGACTGCAGAAATGACAAATTTTGTGATTTGGAATCAAACAAATGTTCAGATCCATGCGATCAAATCTCTTGTGGCAAGGGACAGTGTTCAATCAAGAACCATAAAGCATCGTGCCTATGTCAAAATGGATACGTACTCAGCGATGGTAAATGCGTTGATGTAGATGAATGTGAACCGTTGAATCCTTGTCATTCAACAGCGATGTAAGTAAAAATCCAATATTTTACTATAAATTTTTTTTGTTATGAATGGTATTCTGTTTAGTTGTCAAAATACTGAGGGTAGCTTCTCGTGCCTTTGTCAAGACGGTTTAGTCGGAGATCCAATCACAACAGGATGCCGCGCTCCAACTGATTGCTTCACCGACAGCGACTGCCCATCCACGGCTATCTGCACGGCTAACCAATGCAAAAATCCATGCGAAGAAACCAGGATTTGCGGAAAAAATGCTGAATGCGTTCCAACAAATCATCAAGCATCCTGTAGGTGTCCTTTTCATTCAAGAGGAAATCCTCTTGAAGAATGCTATATCATCGAATGCGAAAGCAATGACGATTGCTCAAGTAATAAGGCATGTGTTGATTCTCACTGTGTTGATCCTTGTACGCTACCAAATACTTGTGGACAAAAAGCTTTATGCACATCTTTAAACCATGTTGGATATTGCACTTGTGAACCAGGATATACGGGTGATCCTCAATTGGGATGTGTTGCTCTTCAGTACTGTGCGAGCGATAACCAATGTCCATCTGCCACCAAGTGTTTGAATGGAATTTGTTCATGTAAGTTGATTATTCATCATACCTCGGAAGTTGTCCTAAAAATCTTCAAAATTAACTTCAAAATCTTCAAAAATGTATAGGGCCATTCTAGTAGCCAATACTTGAAAAATAGAGATTTTGGCTCACTTCCACTCCCTTCCTATCCAAACCCGACAATTATAACTCTGGGACTTTTTTTCACATTATATACTAACAGTGATGAACAATCTATAACAGGTTTCTGCTTGTTCTTTTCAATGTTTGGGTTTGATGGCTTTTTGGTGTATCTTTCCTGGACTATGGCTGCTTCGTGAATAATTTGGCATGGAAATGCCCAAAAGATGAGTTTCATAACTTATTTATTTGTTTATTTACAGCACTGTGCACATCAAATCGAGAATGTATTGGTGACCAATTATGTATTCAAGGAATATGCCAGCCTACCTGTAAAACAAACACATCATGTCCAGATTTCCAGTTTTGCCAAAACAATATTTGCACTCAACAATTGAAATGCCAGTCAGGCGACGATTGTTCGCACAAAGAGAAATGTTTACGTAACAATATTGGGCAGACTGAATGTGTAAATGCTTGCGATGAAATTTTGTGCGGTAGGAACGCGGAATGTTCTGCGCGAAACCACCAAGCTGTTTGCACGTGCAAAATTGGCTATTACGGGAACCCCAAAGATGAAAAGTTAGGTTGTCAAGAAATAGAATGCGAAACGAACTCTCAATGTTCCTTGGATAAACTATGCGACCAGTTCACTTGCAAAATAGCTTGTTTGGTTAAAAATCCTTGTGGAAAGAATGCTCTGTGCTCATCAGAAACTCACCAGCAAGTTTGTTATTGCCAACCAGGATTTACGGGTGACGCGATTCGTGGTTGCAAGCTGATAGATTTTTGTGCTGATGAGCCTTGTGGACCCGGAGCTGATTGTTTTAACTCCAGAGGATCATTCAAATGTACCTGTCCAAGAGGAACTATCGGCGATCCGTATAACGAAGGTTGCAGAAGCCCTGTTGAATGTGATAAAGATAACGATTGCCCATTCAATGCCAAGTGTGATAAAACAAATGCTTTGCCAAAATGTCGAGATGTATGCCTTTACACCACTTGTGGGCCAAATGCGGAATGTATCGCAGTTGATCACACAGGTCATTGTTCTTGTATAAACGGGTATGAAGGAAACCCAAATGACAAAAAGCTTGGTTGTAGTCCAAAACCAGTTTCGTGCAGAACAACATCAGATTGCCCATCGAATACTTATTGCCACCAGGAAATATGTACACCAACCTGCCAGTCTGATTCAGAATGCGGTTTAAAAGAGAACTGTATACAAGGACAATGCCTTAATCCATGTCAATTAAAATCAGCCTGTGGAGTAAACGCAGAATGTTCAGTTCTAAACCACAAAAAGGAATGTACATGCCCAAGAGATTTTACTGGAAACGTCAATGTTGAGTGCTTGAGAATACCATCTTCTTGTACTCAAAGATCAGATTGTATCTCAGGTAGTATATGCAAGGAAGGGTCATGCCACCATCAATGTGCAAACGACAACGAATGTGCTTTCAATGAGAAATGTTTACGGGGAAACTGCGTACTCACCTGCAGAGTAGACAATGACTGCTTCCTAGGGCACATTTGCAAACAAAACATGTGCATTATTGGATGCCAAACCGATGATGACTGTAGTGCCACCGAATCTTGCAGAAATAACAAATGTGTCAACCCATGTACGAAAAACCCTTGTGGACCAAACGCGCTATGTAATGTTGTGAATCACAGATCAACATGTTCCTGTGGTGAAGGCTTTGTGCCAAATCCCTCAGCCAAGGTAGCTTGCGTAAGAACGCCAGCTCAACCATGTACCGAAAACAAAAACTGTCCACAAGGAACAATTTGTTTCGATAAATTCTGCAGACCGATTTGCTCGACACCTGACGGTTGCCTGAAAAATGAACATTGCGATATATCAACAGGAATCTGCACACCTCTATGTAGAAAAGATAAGGATTGTAGAAGCGGTGAAATTTGCGATAATTTCTCCTGCCTAACGGGATGTAGGAGTGATTCAGAATGTTCGTTGAACAAAATTTGCGAACTCAACAATTGCATGGATCCGTGCGCATCTCAAACAGCCTGCGGAGCAAACGCGTTATGTTTGGTGAAAAACCACAAAAAGACTTGTACATGTCCTGAACCACTGATAGGAGATGCAGAAGAGTATTGTAGATACCCTGCAAGATCTTGCTATGCCGAAGGAGAGTGCGCGGAGAATCAAGTGTGCTTTGCTGGGCTATGCCAGAAGTTGTGCAGGAGTGATAATAATTGCTTGGCTGATGAAAGATGCGTTAAAGGAGTTTGCGAAACGATTTGCAATTCTGATGCCAAGTGTGGTGAAAATCAAATATGCGAGAATAGAATCTGCCAAGTTGGATGTAGGAGCGATACTGCATGTCCATCTGATCAAGCGTGCATTAACAACAAGTGTCAAGGTAGGTGCAAACATTTTATTGTTTGGACGAGGTTTCAAAGTATAGACCACAAAGAATACAGGTTGTTGATGTGTAGTAATACACCAAGAAAATACTATAAACTTACTACTATGTTTTTATCTTTTAGATCCTTGCAAGGGTCGTGTAACCTGTGGTGTATGCGCCACTTGCAGTGTATCGAACCACGTCGCTCAATGCAATTGTCCACAATCCTTCCTTGGCAATCCCTTGATATCTTGCCAACAACCAGCAGTAAGGTGCAACGGTTCGTGCCAATGTGACGAAATTGGCTACTGCATCAGATCCTGTAGAAGAGAAGAAGATTGCTCCTGTGGAGAAATATGTTCAGGTGGAAAATGTCGTGCCAAATGTTCTGTTCAGGCTGCCTGCGCAAGAGGCCAGGTCTGCAGAGATGGCGCTTGCATCGCTGGCTGCAAAACGAATGCGGACTGTCCAAACACCGAATCCTGCATAAGAGGAAAATGTCAGAATCCGTGCAAAGTCAACAGACCTTGTGGCAGAAGTGCCATTTGTAAAGTATCTGACCACAAGGCACTTTGTATTTGCCCAGATGGTTACCACGGAGAACCAACGAAATCTTGTGAGCCATTCGAATGCGCAGCGGATAAAGATTGCGAGCCAAACAAACGTTGCTCGGAAGGAACCTGTCGGAATCCTTGTCTGGAGCAAAACGCTTGTGGCGTGAACGCCCAATGTCGAGTGATTAACAGACGACCTCAGTGCTCGTGTCCACTAGGATATACCGGTAATCCTATAATCGAGTGTAAGAAGACCAGTGCGGATGAGTGCTTGAAGAATCCGTGTGGTGAAAATACGCGATGCCAAAGTACGCGCGAAGGTTTCGAATGTCATTGCGCGTCGGGATGTGTCGGCGATCCTTTCAAAGGGTGCGTGTGCGATCCGCAACTTATCAATATGTGCAAAAACAAACTTTGCGGTGTTAACGCGCAGTGTCGTATCGTCAATCGAACTCCACAATGCTACTGCCCTAAGACGCATCCGTCTGGAGATCCAACAATTGAATGTAAGTATAGATCACATTATTACATGGGTAATTCTCAGCCATACGGACATGAGCCATACGTTTTTACCTACATTGTATATTCTTCTTTGAAGAAGTATTTTTTGTCATCTTTTAAAGGATCTTATTCTCAGATCCAAGCACAATATATCGAAAGCAATATTTTTATGGTTCTTAATATCGAATGAGAAAATTAAAGAAATAAGCAGAATATAGGTGTGGGCAGACGAGAAATAACCAGAACATTAATGAAAATTCATTCAGTTAAAAAGTATTTTTGTCACCTTCCAAAGGATCTTTTTCTCAGATCCAAGCACAATATATCGAAAGCAATATTTTTAGAATTTTCAACGTGAAATGAGGAAACTAAAAAAATTAAGCAGAATATAGTTGTGGACAGATCAGAAAGGACCTTAATGAAAATAAATTCTTTAGTTAGGAAGCATATTCTGTCATATTCTAAAGGATATTTTTCTCAGATCCAAGCACAATATATCGAAAGCAATATTTTTAGGATTCTCAATTTGGAATGAGGAAATTAAAAAAATAAGCAGAATATAGTTGTGGGCAGACCAGAAATACCTTTAATGAAAATGGATTCTTCAGTTAAGAAGTATTTTTTTTCATCTTCTAAAGGACCTTTTTCTCAGATTGAAGCACAATATATCGGAAGCAATATTTTTAGGATTCTCAATATTGAATGAAGAAATGTAAAAAAATAAGCAGAATACAAAGTTGTTGGCAGACCAAAAATAACGTTAATGAAAATGCGGTCAGTTAAGAAGTATTTTTGTCATCTTCTAAATTATCTTTTTCTCAGATCCAAGCACAATATATCGAAAGCCATATTTTTAGGATTCTCAATGTG
>JAWQRJ010000441.1:0-21223 GCA_033557515.1 Diorygopyx duplodentatus | reverse complement strand
GAAAAGAGAAAAAAAATCCTCTATTAGATAGATGCATAAAAAATATGTAATCCCATTTAAGAAAAAAAAGTTGACTATCGCCCTCTAGCGGGAAATTGCAGTGGAATATTTTTAGGTTTTCAACCAAATTGCAATTTTAAAATAATTCAATTTTTATATAATTTTTTTTTATTGTATCTTGAATATTAACGGAGATATAAGGTTGGCCTTGAAATTACAAACACACTGTATAGGTGTATATTTAATCAGGAATATGAATATTGTTGGAAAGTTGAACTTGCCCTCATGCAACTTAAATATATATACTCGTTTGGGGGACACTACTTAAATTCCGTTCATGGTCTATTGGTTTTATTAAAATCTCCATATTTTGTTTTATCATACGACATGAAAATTATGATAATATTGAGAAGTCTACAGTAATGTTTAATAATTAAATAATCCTACAAATAAAATGTGGCCATAAATCGTTGCAGCCGAGTATTTTTTCCCCGTAAATATTTTATAAAAAAAAAACTTACCATCTGAATTAACTCTCGATTCGGACCGTGAAGAGGCATTGCTGATGGCTACAACGGTAGTTTCCGCAGCAGGCTTGTTCATGCCTTCAGCCAGCAGCTGGGAGTACTTCTCGGTTTGGTCGACGATAAAGCTCAAGTGTTGGTCGAGCGCTTTTTTACGTTTCTCCTCCAGCCTGGTGTTCAACTTATACTCCACCAGCTTCTCCACGTTGCTCCAGAAGGTTTTAATCTCCTTGGCGCAGAACATGGCCAGCCGGCGTATGTTTTGCTCCTGGGCCTTCTCGGCCCTTTGCGCCGCCATCGCCTTGTCCTGAAAATATTTTTGAACCATCCTGGCGCACTTTTTCGCCGCAGCCTTTTTCCACTTGCGTTCCTGCGCAAAATCCGTCGCCAGCCAGGCCATCTCCTCCAGCAAGAAGTCCCAGTGGACCTTTCCCCGGACCGTCTCCTGAACCTTCGGAAGTCGTCTTTCAGACCAAAGACCTTGAAAATGAAAGAACAAAAACATCGTTTTTGTAATAAGTCAAAGGAGATATATGTACGTATTTCTTACAAGTTTTTCAAATATGTATGTTTCGTTCTCTGATTTTCATCCTCATTGCCGAAAGAAATAATAGATTCATTACAGGATGAAGAAGATTTAAACAAACTTTTGCAAAACATGTAAAAAGAAACTGAAGAACCGAACATCGAAGAAGCGATGAAGAAAATCTCGAAAATGAAGGTAATGATAATAGAGAAGACATCTCGATAACCCATTATAACTTTCGTTGTATAATTAACCTAAAATAAGCTTTCGCGAGTTAGTTTGACCTTTGACCACACAATGGCACTGCTGGGTACTTTAAAAACTGATATGAGCATTAATAGTAGTAAGCGTTAAACTATTAAATATTTTTACCTTCTTTCTGTAAATCAGAAATCCTTTGTACCACATAAGCTTCTTGTTTAGCTCTTTCCACGATAAGTTCCTGATTACCACCACCACCACCATTTGTGCTTGTTTTCGTTTTATTCCCGCCAGCCAATTTCGGTGTAGCATTAACTTCAGTCGAAGTCGTAGTTGAAGTTGTCGACTGAGACACTTGCGGAGCACTGACGGAAGTCGCAACCGTAGACGTTGCGCTCGACACCGTACTTCCAGGAAGCGAACTGACCGCCGTGGCAGACGGCGTCGGCTGAACGTTAACTTTTGCATTCTCGTCGACGACCTCTTTCGGGTCGATCGCGTTATCCTTGAGGTAATTAATAAACTGCTGAGTCCTAGGACGTTTTGCGAACTGATAGAGATCTAGTATGTTGCCGCCGCACTCGAGAAAAAAACATTCCAACAGGTGTTCGTTGTGCTTCTCCTTGACGATTTTCGACCTGACATTCCGGTGGTTCATAACCCGCTGCAGCTTGACCGAGTAGCTGTCTTTTTTCTCCAGCGACGAAGACGATAGGGAACGTTTAACCGAGGCCCTCTGCTGCTGGTGAGATCCGTCTGTGCCGCTAGAAAACAACTGCAGCCGTACGTTAGTATTCGAGGTGCGTGGGGATTTCGTTAACGCGTTCACTATGCTCTGATTTGTTAAACTGGGACGTAACGGAGTCGCTTGGTTTCGAACAGGACTTAAATTAATTATATGTGTTACATTTCCAGCAGTTATCTAAAACAGATAATTTTCGCTTAGCACTACTATGTCCAAATAAAAGAAATTAATTTTAACATGCTGTGAAATAAATCTTAACAGTTAGAACTGAGTGTGTCAATTTAATAAATAAGGTGCCTTTTGGACATATTATTTATAGATTGGAAACTGGTGTACGAAAGAAAGCTATGCAAAAAAATACATTTTAATTTTTTTTGCAGATTTTGGGAAGTTTTCAAAAACCAGATAGAGCAAAATATTTTAGATTTATTTTGGTATAGAAAGTTATGATTAATTGCATTTTAATCATTTATTTAAATAATAAAAGAGCAAAAATTGAATTTTAGAATTTCACACCGCTCTCCGATTTGAGGATGGCATAGTCTAATTAGCTTTGTTTTTTTTGTAGTCCTATGTATAATAATAAATTAAATCGTGATGTGACAGGCAAACAAAGCACTGTAATAACAATTATTCATTGAATATGCAAGATAATAGGAACACCTGGTCCCAGATTTTTTGCAAATGTTCTTGGCTGCTACCAACGTTGAAGTGTGCTTTTCCTATTGATCAACAATCTATTTTTACCACACGGAAGGACATATTTTAATCATATCCCTTAGTCGGGAGACAGAATGAGCTTTAATCTGGTCAGTTAGTACACCAGATTCATCAAAATTCGATTTTCTCATCCGAAAATTTGTAAGAACTAACAAAAATGTATGTAACACACAAATTGCAATTTGAAGCCAAATTTTTAAATGTTAATTTTGAAGATCATTTTATCTTTGATGTTTCAGCTACCTTATTCGAATGAAAAGAAAAATGTGATTACAAAATTGCAGCCAAATCTCTTAATTTGATCAATTTTTTGGAACTCTAAATATGTATCGAAGAGTTCTATCTGTAGTAAATGATTTGTTTGGAAGAATAAATTCCAGTTAAACACCTGTATATTATAAAATTTTTGAGTTCCTTGTGAAATTTATGGTCCATTTTATTAAATACATTTGGGCAAAGACGCACCATTTAGGAATTATTGGATATTTTTTATTTCAAAATATGTCAACGTCAATTATGATGATATGCTGCTGGCGGCTAAAGATCTGGGGACGCTAAAGACCTGCAGGGGTGCAATGGGGAAAATAAATAGAGGATAAATAGAAGATAAAAAGAGGATAAGCGAGGAAAAAATGAAAACCATGGAAGGAAAGATGGTCAGCACACAATATACCTAGGAGAAAGTAAACTTTAGACAGTGAGAAGGTTCAAGTATTTGGGATCAATCATATCAGAGGATGGAAGACTGGAGGAAGAGGTGAAGGACAGACTTGCAGGAGGCAAACCCCTTAACAGTATTAAACAATCTTATCAAGTAAAAAATATATCCCAAAAGAAATTAAAGAACAGATCTTCTAGAAAGTAGTGGCATCCCATAATCGCGTACGGATCGGAGACTTGGACCGTGACGGAAACATATAAAAGAAAAATGTGTTTTTCTCGGAATTCCCACATCGTCATCGCTTTCCATGCTCCAGAAAAAACAACCAAAACCATTTGGTTTATGGATTGAGGCATGCGGTAACCCTGAATTTACTTATGTGTTGATACTCTTGGCCTTCTAAAAGTGTATAATAACTATCGAATTTGCCATCGACATTTTAATGAATGCGACAAAAGTACGTAAGTATACATATAGATTATACTCTCATATAATTTAAAAAAAATTGTTTGCCATTTGAAAATATAGAATATCTCAATAATGAAAGAAGATAGAAACATTCTGGTTTGTACTGTTATATTAAACGTGAAAATTCATTAATTGTCAATTGTAATATTATAACTTGTAAAGCATTTTAAGATATTACTCAAAATATATTAAAAACAAACATACGCAAATACTTCATGAACTGAAAAAGGATCCTTAAAAATGCTTTAATGAAATTGAATGAAATGAGAAGAAGCCTATTCTACATCTAATTTAAAAAAAACTATTATACCCATTATATTTGAAAAAAACAAGTGATCCATAATTGTAAATTTTGAAATTAGATATTATAAGTGTTTCACGATTGGGGATATTAAAATGATTTTCCTCAAAATCTAAGGAAAATAACAGTAATGTTTGTGTTTAACATAATACTGAAAACCATGAACTAAATAAGGTACACCTTTTTTATTTAAAAAATAAAATAAAATGATATAAAAACTGAAGCTAAAAAAATCGAAGTTTTTCAGGGAATTCCATTTAAAGTATGTGGAATTCCCTGAATATTATAAAATAACTGGAATGTTATGAAAAACACCAGATCCTACAGCATTTATTTGTATGCTTTAATTTTCTTTCAGCAATGAAGGGTTTTGTCAAATGATAAAAAATACTATCATCCAATAAGGAGCAAAAAGCCTAGTGTAATACTGCAAATTGGCACAATTGTAGAACAATGCATCTTGGTATCCTAGACAGTTAAAGACCTGAAGCAAAGAAAAGGTGCTAGTCACAAAAACCCTGTTGTATACAAACAACTATGCCAATGGAGTTTTGAATGGGATTTAAATGAAAGGTAAAATGCTGTTCTGACTCATCACATGCAGTCTTCCATGGTGGCTGCTGCTGCACTGTAAACTTGATTTTTGATTGTAATTTTTGAACCCCCAATAAAAAATCGAGTACAGATAGATATGTAGAGCGAGGTGACCAAAGATTTGGTCCTTTGTTGCCTATCCATTGTGCCCCATCATGTTGATAGAATAGGTTTGTATGATTAACCAAAGTTGTGTAAATAGAAAGCAAGTTGTCTAAACAGCCAACTTCAAAATTACACAAGATGTTGAGATAGCGCTCACCTATAAGATAATATGCACGTTTTAAACAAGAACCTAGAAGATCTTTTTTCCCGATGCACTGAGGCCCCATTGGGCCCTTTGTGCAGCCCCTGCGGTTGTAAGGCATCCCACTCCCATAAGCAACCTCCAGGCGGGCCCCTCGAACCGTAGCCCCATACGTGAGCTCGCCATCGCCGAAGTATCGCCATTATGGGAGGATGTCCTTACAACTTTTTTTTCCACTATACTTCTTTAACGACAACCAGAGGTGTTCGACTGGTTGCTGGGACCAACAGCGTCGTGCCTTCCGAAGCACGTGGGGGTGGAGGTAACCATTATAAAATAACGGTCGATCATGCTGGGAATCGAACCCAGGACCTCAGGCTTGGGACTCGACATCTTACCGCCGGGCCACCCAGCCCCCCTTATATACAGGGTACTCTTTAGGACGGAGTTCGGCGACTTTACTAGTAGATGGTAGTGGAGACATTAGTACCCTTAAAAGACATGGAGGCTGGGGGGATCTACAAGTATAGATGAGGGCTACATAGAAGAATCCTTGGAAAGTAAGCTTTCAATTACTGATCGGGTATTGCATTCGAAAAGGCGAACAAAGCAAAAACCATGGAAATTGGCCAGTCTTTACAAATGGAAAACTGCATTTGTGCTAATCTTTCTGTCACTTCCTATAACTATTCCACCTTCCATAAATATTTCGAATGTTCAGAATACTAGCATAAACATCAATTTTTCTTATTAATAAGGTGTGTAACATATAATTATTTCAAGGAGGTTCAAGGTTCAACTTGGAAGAAAAAACATGTGTTTGTATGTGTTCCGAGAAACAAATTTGATTTTGGAAGAAAAACCAGTGTAAACAAAGGCTAGGATGTTGTTATCTTAATGAGGTTGTATAAATTAAGTTAACAAGAAACCACCTTTTATTTAAACCTAAATATTGTTAAAACACATCTGTTGCCGTGTAGAATTTGTTGGGGGTGGTTAAGCCAGCTCTGCTGTGGATTGGGGCTCTAATTGAGCAGAGTCGTGATATTACCGCACTGGTGACACGAGATCGCCCGCTGATTGCACAATAGCAGATGTTGAGAGAAAATAAAACAAAGGAACCAACAGTTAGTCCGCGAGGAAACACCATAGGCTCTACAGAGGAATACTTGAAGAGGAAAAGAATGGAAGTACACACCAAAAGAGAAGGGGATAAGAAACACGGAAAATTCTCTATTGTAGGATCATCGAAAAGAACTGAAGATAAAGAGATGGAAAAGATAAAAATCTAAGTACAGCAATGTCTGAGGAGCTGAAGAAAGACATAAGGAATAACTGTGAGGATCTAAAGAGGACGATATAAAGCAGATGACGGATGACATCATCTGCTTTTATGTCGTCCCTTTAGGAGAAGGAATGGAAGGAGGAAAGAGAGGTCTGGGCTGAGGAAAGGAGTGGATCCTGCAAGGAAGAGCTGATTTACTTGAAGCAAAACTGGAAAAATCCAAGAAAAAAGGCCTTGATAGGTCGAGCAGACGTATAGCGAACCTAGAAGATAAAAAACTTCTTAACGTTCTTCAAAGTTAAGTTCTCTGAATTGATGTAAATTTGAGTTGCTCCAATAAGTGAGTTGTGTCGATTAGAAACCCCATTTTTAGTAAATTTAGCTTTGCCTGAAGAAAATAATATTATCTAAAAAAAAATCGTTTTCCTGTAACCGAAGTAAGACAAATTCACAGAATTTCACTCTTCTTGGAAAATCAGGGTCTTTCAAATACTGCACTACAGAAAATGTATACGGATGAAACTTGTGTTTCCGTAAATTCCTTAGAATTGATGACATACTACCGATTCCAATGCTACTATCAAAATTGCTGTTTCAATATTTTCATTATTCATGATTGATTTATTTCTTACTACTTTTGCCTTGACGGATACAAAGTTTTGGACGTTTTCTACAATTCGTTTAACGGTATTTGCCGGTGGTTTTTGCAGATTTGCCGATCGCATGTTCTTGAAATAACTGAGTTTCTCCAAAAATAATAAATAAATTTAAATAATCTTCGTTGGTATAATTTAAACGTCCCGGCATGATTGTTTGAAATTAACAAATAGTGAGTTAAAGTTCTTTAGCATCTAACAGTTGTTTTCCAAACGCCGCCATGGCCAACTAATTGTAATTGAACGTAAGGCGCCCAATAATTTTTGCAGTAGAAATGTTAATTTGTGAATATTGCAAAAAGTGCCCATTTTTGGAATAGACAATCTTATACAAAGTCACCTTTGTTTTTAATGGGGAATAATATAGAACAATAAAAATAGGGGCCTTCCCTTTGAAAAAATTGACTTTTAGCAGTTTTTTCGATTCTGTATTTATACATCTTTTTCGAGGGGCAAGATGTCCATTTTTCAGTAGTTCTAGACATTTGTTCATTGTGTTTTTGTTACTCATGTTAATTGGAAGAAAACCACTCATGTTCTAAGTACTTTTTTATATGAAATAAGGGTAGAGTAAGTTTTTTCACAAATTAAAATGGAAATAATCACTTTTTTCTCTAAACCAATTACAAAATTATTTTTGAAAAGTAGAAAAAATTCAAATTGGTTATCATGATCTAGAGATTACAAAAAAAAGTTCGTTCTTTCTTTCGATACCAATTTCAAAGTTCCAAGGTTTAAAGTATACAAGAAAAACAATTGTGTTCTCCTAAAACCTGAACAAAAAAGTTAAAAAAAAACAAATAAAAAATACAAACTAAGTTTTTTTTATATAATTTTGTTCAGCTTCCTATAAAACTCTTATTGCTATTAGAAAGAAGATATAAAGATGTAACACAATATTGCACAAGAGAGTGGTAAAAAACATAATTTAAATTTTCTCTAATTAAAATTAAAAAATAATATCTAACCTGTGCTAAGGCCGGCATATTGTGTGACTGCGAAGTGGCCAACGTTGAAGAGAGAATATACTGCCGACCAGCCACCGGAGTATATTGAATTGGCGGTCGGGAAGAAGCATCATCCTTTGGGGGCTGACCACTTTGAGCAGCCCCCACCGATTCGTCACTCATCGTCTACACTTCTGAAAATATTGAATTCATTCAGAAACCGTAAACACCTTACCATTAATTTTAATATACAAAACAATGTAAAGTTTTTATTCTTTTAAATTATAATATAGGGAACGTTCAGAAAATATAAAATAATATTTCTAATTGCATTATAATTGTTTTAAATTAAATAAGTTGTTTTCGCGTAAAAAAAAACTTTTTGACAAGAACCTAAGTGTTAGCAGCATTTTGTTTGTGTTCAATTTAAAATTATGTACTACCGGAATCGATATACCTATGACGTAAAAATTCTACAGAATGTGCAGCGGTGCGTGCGTCGCTCAACCAAAGTGAATTTCGAGGCGTTATAGAGATTTTTGAGTAAAAACGTGCGGGTAAATAGCAAATAAACGCGCGCGGAACGTAAGTAAACAACATATTTCGGAGAAAAGGGAATATTAGCCGCGCCCGTAAATTATAGCGAACAAAGGAACACGGACGTCGCCATGTTAGCAGATACGGCAGAGGACCGTTGCACTTACCATCATGTAATCACTAAATTTCCACGCGAAAACTGCCCATCCGCAAAAAATGTCGCGATTATCGTCTATATTGATGCTCGTGCAACAATTAGATACCCCACGTAACGGTCAGTCGCAAAATATGTACGATATTTTGAGCATTTTACGCGGTCACATCGACAACGCATCGCCCTCTTCAAACATGGCGACTGCCGTTGCGTTTAGAGGCCGTTGTACGCCCAGCATAGCCTACCAGATGGAGACGGGGCAGCTAAAAGAGGCATGCGCGGGTTGCCCGCGCATGGCAACCTCGATTTTGACTGTTGGTTTGTACCGGCGAGGCGGACGCTGCTGTAAAAATTAATTAACATAAACAACTTTTATTTTGATGTTTTCAAACAAGGAAAGGCGGGCGGTAGTGCAATACGACACCAACAAGTAATATACATAATGTAAACTGTGCATTATCCGTTATTTTTTGCAGTCATTTAAAAAAAACGACTAAAAATTTGTCCCAGCACGAGTCATTTTTTGATGACGCGTTAATATTTTAAACCTTATTTTTGAGCGAAACATTACATAAACGAAAGATACGGGTGGCTTTGGAAAACAAAACTAGTGTCTGTGATTAGTTTATTTGGATAGTCTGTTACAACATTTGTCATTTGAATTTTAAGTTTCAAAAATATGTCAATACGATATTTGAAATCACCAATCACGACAAACGTTTCACTTTCAAAACCGCCCCTTATTCAATATGTTTTGTACATACTATACAGGTGTCTACCGTAAACCGTCCATTAGAAATATTTGGGGAACGGACAAGTCGAAAGTTGCTTTGTTAATTTAAATGGAATAACGCGAATTTTTTTCTAATCTGCATTCAATTTTCAACAACTTTCGTAATACGTTTGCCAGGTCTAAACTTAAGCGTTTTCGAGATATTGAATTTATTCGCAAAAATTATGCCATCGCAGCAACATTTTAAAAAATCGAATTTTCATAATTATACTTATGCGATAATGTTCATACTTCATTAGCCATTAGGACTTGTCAACGTTGTCAAGAACTAAACATGTGAAATATCTTGATAACACGATTTCCAAATGATACATGCATTAATTTTTCACCCTAATTTTGAAATCAACCAACCAACAAAAGTTACATAAACGTCAAAATTGATAACTAATTGGTAATTTGTCAAAAGATCGCTTTTGAGTAAGAGCTCGAAAAAAGTTAAATAATCGGAAAAGGAAATCGGTATAGGGAAACCTAATACCGTTTAACGAGGATTTTAATTCTACATTCGATAGGATAAAAATAGTTGGTAGGCGCCATTTAAAAAAACACTTTTTGTCATTTATCATACTTTTTTTCAGTTTCCTTATTCAAAATGCAATTTTGTAAAGAGTGTACGTAAGAATGTCCCGCCGGGTGTATTTCTGAAAAGTTCAATGTCTCAACTAATGGCTAATTATGTATGAACATTATCGCATAAGTCTGATTATAAAAATTCGATTTTCCAAAATGTTGCTGCGGTTCTATAATTTTTGCGAAAAAATTCAATATCTCGAAAACGATTAAGTTGAGGTTTGGTAAACGTAATACGAAAGTTGTTGAAAATTGAATGTAGATTGAATGTAACCATAGGTACTGCAGTTTAGGTCACAACGTAATAAATTCTTAAAAGAACTGTTTAAAAAAATGTTTACCGAAACGGAGAACACGTCGTACATTTTTTCATTTGAATTTACTTTGATTTAAGCAGTTCCGTGTATTTCAATACATTATTTAACTGCAACAATTTCTTTCTCGAAAATTTTCTAAACAAACCCATCTCCATAATTGCAGGTCATCTTAGGGCAGCTAAACTCTACTCGATGACGTCACAGTCGTTACGCAGATGACGCACAATTTTTATAACCTATACCAAGAAGGCACTTTTTTTTAAAAGTATTAGCTACAAATATAATAATAATTTTACTCGCCCCCAGTCTCTGTAAATTTAACAGCTGATTTATACAGGGCAGAATTTGGAATATCTTGTACTTGGTTGTTTATAAGCAAACATGGTGAAAATGTTTTCTCCAAAATTTAATTGAGCTACCTCTTATGACAAGTGTTGAGTGGAATAATAATGTGTTGATTTTTTACATTTTCTACAATTTTTTTATGATTTAATACAATAATATTGATGAGAAGAAGTTGGAAAGAAAAATGATGATATACATATGTTTTGGAGCTATTGGATGACAAATCTTTGTGTGAAGTGTTGATACAATCTCTGATGTGTGGATGACCAGCTAATGACGCTGATTATTATTTGACTGTAATCTCTAATAATAATATCATTATTATTAGAGATTATTACAGTAAAATAGTTAATTTTTATTCTTTTATGTGTCTTATGAATTCCTAAACTGTACAGTTTAATGTTATTTTTTAAATAAGGTTAAACTATTTTCCTGGAATTTTCGTTCAACAATTAAGTCGCCTAACTAACACAAGCATAATAAGACGAGGTAATTGCCTTTCATCTCATTGACTCGGAGCTCCACGTCGAAATGCCTACTTGTGTGAAGGTAGCTCCTCTTCAGTAGAAATATGATGTGAAATATAATCCTTCGGCCGATAAAATTAATATTTCTGTTATTTTTCCGCATCAGTTTAATTAAACTTCAACTAAAACGTGTTAACACTCTATCATCTGTCAAAGTTCTTAATCCTTTTTTGATGTTTAATATTTAGGATCACTATTTTAGATCATACTATTGATCCTGTATTTAAATAGTCTAACCACGAAAAATTGTTGCAGCCCCATTTATCATTCCCTATGAAACTCATCGTATGGCAAAGATTCCTTCACACCCTTTTCCACCCCGATCTCTGAGACAACTGATTTACTGAACATACCTACCTAAAATTTGACGACCCTTAAAAATACCTCCCCCATCTATATCGAAATGGTCTATACCGCAAAAATTTCTATAACCCCATTTATCATCCCCTATAAAGCTCATCGTATGACAAAGTTTCCTTCACAGCGCTTTCCACCCCGATCTCTGAGAAGACTGATTTACTGAACGCACCTACCTAAAATTTGACTACTCTTAAAAATACCTTCCCCATCTATATCGAAATGGCCTATACCGCAAAAATTTCTATAAACCCATTTATCATCCCCTACAAAACTTATCGTATAACAAAGATTTCTTCACACCCTTATCGCTCCGATCTCTCAGATGACTGATTTACTGAACACACCAACCTAAAATTTGACCACCCTTAAAAATATCTTCCCCCACCTATATCGAAATGACCTATACCGCAAATTTTTTTATAACCCCATTTTTATCATCCCATATAAAACTCGTTGTATGACAAAGTTTCCTTCACAGCCTTTTCCACCCCAATCTTTGAGGCGGCTGATTTACTGAATACACCTACCTAAAATTTGGCTACTCTTAAAAATACCTTCCCCACCTATATCGAAATGGCCTATACCGCAAAAATTTCTACACTCCACATTTTGTGGTATAGACGATTTAGATATCGATGGCGGAAGGTATTTTTAAAGGTTGTTAAATTATCAATAGTATGCGATCTAAAATGGTGACCCTAAATATTAGATATCAAAAAAGGATTCAGAACTGTGACAGTTGATGAACTTCTTTTGTTTTTACAGTGTAATTCCGTACTAAATTTCGTTTTTGACATAAAATTGAAACGTGAATCTTGATCTACTTAAATTAAAAAATTAGACCACCTCCTATTATCTCTGTATTTCTATTTAATAATACTTTTGTTTTTTTCATTATGAAGAATTTACAAGAAAATAACTTTTTTTGATGGAACCCCTAATAATTTCTATTCTATTCTAATGGAACTATCTTTTTACACCCAACTTAATAATAATTGTAAGGTGACTCCTATATGTTACAAGTGATAATTGTTATGATCAGAATCATTTGTGACAGCTAGGTAGATTCTATAGTATAATTAATTGTAATTTTTCCTGACGAATGAATAACATAATAGAAAAAATTTATTTTGATTTTTTTAAAAATAAGTTTTAACTCAACAACCATTGTATCTAGCTTTATAGGTACCTTTACTTTTGAATCAATCATATCTATGTTTTTAAGACATTAATTACTACGTGTTTAACGTTGCTACGAACATTTAGAAATAAACCGCATTCTTTTTTGTGTTGTTAGGATACACAAACATCTAATCATAATAGGCCCAATTTGTCAACATAATTTACAAGAGAAACAATTAATAGTCAGTTTCAACAATAAGTGAGTTATATCAAGTTGAATCGGTTGTCTCTTATTAGTCACTAGCTTAGAAAATATTTGAAGACAGATAATTGATAAATAAAACTCCAAATTCTCAAAATTCCAAATGGTGAACCCTAAATTTGATTTCAAACTAAAATTGAAAATGCTTAGCAGATAATGAAAAGGTCAATAGGAATAGTGTCAGTTTTGGTGCGATATTAATAACCTTGGCATTGAAAAACTCCAAATAGCTACATTCAAGTAAACATGTGACACTAAAATTCTCAAGTTGCAAGATTTAAAATAAAATATCCGTATTTAAAATATTCAGTCCGCCATATTGAATCCACCATTTTGAATTTTTCTTTTTTGACCTCTGATTCATAATCTGCGACCACAAAAGCTCCCTATTGGTATATTCCTTTTAATTAAACATGTAAATTATATGAGAGAAAGTAAAAGAAGAGAGAAATATATTTTAATTGAATTCAGTTCATTTGAATTGATATTACTCGAAAACGATGAGTTGATCGAAATAAGGTTTTGTTGTAAAAAAGATTAAATTTTTATATCAAAATGGAGAAAAATCGATGGATAAAAAAATTTGGAAATTAATTTATCTACTCCAGCCCCGGAGGGGAAAATTTTAAAATTTTGTCTTCAGCAAATTTTTTTCATGTACTTAGTTACCATACGAATTTTCATGGTTTTATCTTAATAAGTTTCAGAAATATGTAGACAAAATTAACCTCAGGATTCTCTCTTTAGGGGACTACAGCTCCCTAAAGAGGGATCCTGATAATCTCTTCTTCGAAACATACACTTTTGGCGAAATAGTCAACCATGACTGCAACAATCCGTACTTGCTTGTCTTCAGAAATGGATTTTCTTCACACTACTGATGCTTTACCCATGGACACTAGTTCTAATTAAACATCCACTCGGCCTGATTTAAATTACTTTCGACTTTGGCATAAATAAGGATAGCTTCTGTTTCTGATGGACAGGAACCATTTTCGAATTAATGAAATTCACGTCTGATATTGCGGATAATACCGAAAATATTGCATAGCAATAAAGGTGCAATAAAATATGACACCAACAAGAAAGGGTAACTTTATTGCTAAACGTTTTAGGGTTATTGACCCTTATATCGGGCTGGATTTTTTTTGATTGATATCTCTATCTTGTCTGGTTCAAGCTCTAACATGGCATAACAATTTTCAATCGTTGATCCGTTTTGGTATGCATCAGTTTTTGACCATGACACGTACTCGTCATTTAATACAAAGTTCTCTATAGCGAATCAATCGATTTCGATTTTTTTAGTTGTGTAAGAAACTACTACATAAAAAATCTAAATCGAGTCTATAGTAAATAAAAAATGATAACAAAAGTAAATATTTGCACTATCTCTAGGAGTCCATATTCATCTTTTCGTCTTCTTTAAAATTGGAAAGAGATGTAATTCACTTTTCTTGACCTGCGGGTGGTCAAGAAAAACTTTTTGTAAGTTTTTCGATTTTTAGTTTTTTGGTATTACCACAAATAAAAAATAAGTCTTGCAATTGCATAACATAACTCAAGGAGTAAATCATTGTTTTTCGTAATTTCCTGAACGATTTGAATGGGTTTTCCCCAAAACTATTCAAAAAAATCTAAAATAATTTTCAACCTATCTTCATTGGTATTATTTGCTTTCATTGTTGTTGTCAAAAAGAAAAGTAATCCATCAACTATATTTTCTTTTGTTAATGATAGATTTCTCAACATATTTCTCGACGTTCTTAGAATTAATTGAACTATAATGTCTCGTTTATCCAAAGAGACTCATCCGTTGCTTTCAGAAGAGGTTCTTGACAACTTATTTGACAAACATATATACACCACCTTCGATTTCGTCCAAGCAGACATTAGAAGACTGATGGGCGCAACAAAATTATCATATAAGGTTGTATTTATCGGTAACTACAACACCCATCTGGTTTTAACGTAGGTAATTATTTTCAGGAAGCTCTAGTTGTAAAGAAACACATAATAAACAAAAATGCTGCTGTTGTAAGAAATGGGTTAGATTACTACACGGCATTCATTACGAAAACATCAATTTTGCCAACTGGCATCAAAGGGTATTGTTTCAACATAGCGCGACAACAAAATACCTGAATGAAATATGGTTTTAGTATTGATAAGATTTTGGGTGGAGGTGTTTGTACCGGGAAACTGTACGAAATATGCGGATGTCCAGGATCTGGAAAAACGCAGTTTTGTTTGACCTTGGCAAAAAATGTGATAACTCGTCTAAATCAGATAGTATACTATTTGGACACCAAACGTGATTTTAATCCCAAAAGATTGAAGCGCATGTGCGATGCTGATAAATTTCAAGAGGTAAATAACATCCAGAGATAATGCAGCAGTGTGTTAGCTAAATGAAATAAATTCTAGTATCTCCAGATTTTAAAGTTTGATAACCTGTACAGATACTAAATGTATTCCATTTGGTTGATGCACAGTGTCTAATATGCGGTAGAAAAAAGTATCTAGAAAGCAATGAATCATAAACCTCTCTAGATGACTTTTTCTACCATGCTGACATAAATACTGTAAATTGTAGGAACAATTGGAAAATGTCTTCACAAAACTCCTAATCAACAAAATATCTGATATACACGACCTAATCAATGCCCTTTACGACATCCAAAGGAAAATCAAAGATAGTCAGAATTCAAAATTAATCATCATCGATTCATTACCCGCTGTACTATATCAAATAGGGACGCCAGGGGACTATAACCCACTTCTAAGCCAACTAATTAGTATTATCCGCTTTTTGAGTGTGGAAATGCACATTTGCGTCGTGGTCACGAATATCTATACCACGTGGTACGAAGGGTGGTCCTCCAAGGAAGAAGACAGCTCGGCGTATACGGAGACCATCGGTTGTGGAAAATACTGGAAAAATACGCCGAACGCCAGACTGATGCTGCGGAAGCAACTTGAAAAACAAGAAGAGGTCGAGGTTAGTTGCGATGAAAATTTCGCAGAAGAAGTGAAGAAGTGTGTGGTGTCCATTACAGAGTCGGGGATCTGTTAAATAAATAATGTTTTCTTGAAATTGAATATGTATTTTTGTATTATTATGTTATACTTCATGTATTTCACATTTCATTTTCACAAAATAGTTATTGTCAAATTTATGATTGGTTTTCAAATACATACATAACGTGCGTTTGGATGTTTGTAGTAGCAACATTTCTAAATATTATTAAATCCCAAATTGAGTTCCTCCTATTTACAGCAGGTTAAAATGCAATAGTAATGTGTTCAGATTTTTCAGAAACTTCAGGTCAAAAAAGCATTCGATATATTTAACTGTTGTTCGCAATGAATTTATGCTGCAGCCATGATTCTACATGAATACCACAAAAGTATCGTAGGAAACAAGAAGAATGTGAATATTTTGAAGAATTATGCTTTACTCTCATGTACTAGTAAAAATCGAATAATTCTTCAGTATTTTTTGAGCTATGAGACGTCCATTGGGTCGGTGATTGATCGTTTGTGGAATAAGTCAGGTTAATGACGGATTCCAGGTGTGGTGGAAGGGGAATCCTGTACCTCTATTGAGATTATTAGGATGTTTAAGGATTTCTATTGCTTCTAAGATTTTTCTAGGATAACAATGGGATTCGCGGGCTGGGATCCTGATTTGGCCAAAAGGATTTTGTGTCCGGTTTCAAGTCTATACTTAGCAAGTATAGACTTGAAACTACTAGAAACTATTTATAACGGACTTAAATCTTTCTCTCAATCTGAAGATAAGCCACAGAAGTTTTTTTGTTGACTTTTTTGAAAATGATATAAATCAGTGTTATACCGCGTGTGAGAAAAGTCTGGAAACGGTCAAATATCTCGAAAACGAGATGTTTTTGAGAAAAATGTTTCGAAACAAAGTTGTAGAGTGTTAAAAGTTCTATTCACCGATCATATCCGTTTGTCCTTGAGTGGAGGGGTGAAGGCGAGGTCAAGGCCAACGTGATTTTTTTAAACGGAACACCCCTTTTTTTATTACACAGCGTTAAAGATGAGAGCGAGGCGTTTCCAAATACCGTTTCCGTATATGGTTTATGCACAGTTTTGTTAGTGCTGTGAAAAAAAATTTGAAAACTGAAAGAGTAACAAATTTTATCGTTGATGTAATTCAATACACAGATGAAGCAATCACTTTGATTGGAGTTAGATGCGAAGAAAATTTTATTCCTATGAACATTGACAAAATCTTTCGAGAAAATTCAATTTCAGACAGGCAAAAGAATAAATTTTACAAGGAAGTTAAAGATTGCTACGAAACACGATGTTGTATGAATGGATGAAAGAATATGGGTACATCGCAGTATTGAACTTAATTAATCATTTACTAATTTTGTGAATAAACTTGCTTTCTTCTATTTTTCAAAGCTGAGCAATATTTTGTAGTTACAACTGGAGTGAAATGCGCCTATTTTATACGGTTATTTTAGCTTGTTTATCTAAAAAATTCACATTTTCTGAGGGCACCTCAGAGAGAAATAATTTTTAGTTCACCAAGTAGAAAAAAGTCAGAATTTTGTTAGAAATCTGAACAGGAAGACGCGAAAACAACACTATCTGGAATAAAAAGTAAACAATATATTTTCTTGATAGGAGTGCCCGTTTTGTGCGATGAAATTTCTTTCGGATTAAAAGTCTTTGACTCTTTTTCAGAGTCACACTTTTAATCCTGCTTCCACTTTGTGCAGTGGGATTTCAGAGGATGCTGCAGTGGGATTTCAGAAGATGAAAATGGTTGCGCCGGACTTTTACCAAAACATTTCGATTCTTTGTCATTTCTATCCTCTAAAAGAATTGTACAATCATTTACAAGAAAATAAATGTATTATAAAAAGATGTAGTTCATCCTGATCTTAACAAAGTGTCGAAAAATAGTCAGTCAGAAAAATAAGGCAGAAATAATGAGGGAAGAACAAGAAAAGCATTGAAAAAAATATGTTTAAAATCTCCAACTTATACAACCCAACAAACAAACCGTCTTATCTGTGTAGTTTAGTCATTATGATTTGATGATTCATGCTTGTTGCGCATCTTTGTTATATGACCGTCTTGGTATCATTACTTAGAGTGGTATTAAGCTTCTTTTCTTATCAGTATAAATGAGGATAAGTGCCACATCCTTGATACTAACATGGATGTTTTGATATGTTGTTAATCATGATTGGTAATTACTCGGAAATGATCGATAAAGGTGACAAAAATACCAATCTTGGGTAATAATTATTAACTTGGAAAGAACAACATTTTCAAATTAAGTTTACCATTTGATTTTTAATACTTGTAAAATGCATTTAAACTCTGTTTGATAGACGGCGATGTTATCAGTTGATGTATGTACTTATTTATTGTAACAAAGAATTCCAATTTGTACTTACATTAATTGGGGTTTTCAAATAACTTTTTTTCCCTCCGCGAAATTTTGTATTGCGCGCGCAATGTAGTAGCGCCTCTATCGGCAATATTCGCTATCAACAGTTTGTCATGTGTCAAAAGTTGGCGGGTCCCGAGCAAGCGTTTTAAAGATCGATAGGTTTAAAGTAAATATGAAATGTCTCTCGTGCCAGATTACGACGTTTCGTCTTCGGAATCAAGCACGGACTCGGAGGACGAGGAAGTACCGCGCAAGATCAGGTAATATCGCTTCTTTGGGTGTTTGCTTGAAGACGCTGTCATGGATAACGTTTGTGTGTGTACGTGCATTCAACAAATATTGCATTTTCATATTGTACACGAACTGTTTTACATACCAGTGTATATGAATATGCTTTCTAAAGATAAGTAGCTACTAAATTCAGATAATAATAACAATTGTCAATTAATTTAGTTATCAGATATTAAATATTCAAGATCTTCTCCAATAAGTAAAAAGTCTAAAATTTTGGAAGTGGCAATGTATCTTTTAGTAATTATTCTCATACGTATTTACCAATTATTATGCCGCTTGCAAAATATTTCCCAGGCAACCTTTTTCAGTGACACAAAACCTCCGAGGAGCGAGGATAATGTAGAAAAGTTGCCGATGCCGGCTTTTCTTAGCGAGAAGTCAGAAAGCGCACTCACCTCATCCGTTTTCAAGAATCCGTTTATCGAGGCCGAGAACGCGGAAAAGGCGATTCTGGAGAAACACGTCAAAATGGTGAATGTCAGCGAGAGCCGTGACTTTTTGAACGGGAAGAAGGTCTGCTGGAATTACCGCAAGGGCAGGTGCCGGTTCGGGCACAATTGCAAGTACGCGCACGATTCGGACCTCCAAAAGACCAAACAGCAGTTGGATGCAGAAACGAGAATTCAAGAAACTGTCGTTTGTCAAAGTCGGCCGTCATCTCAGCCTACTAGCCGAGATGTGCAGCAAATTGTGCAGGAGACGATGCAAGTACAAAAACGAAAGAGGCCAGGACTGTCTCAAGGACTAGTGCCAGGTAAAAAAGTTATGAAAAGTTATTTTAATCAGAAGAATTAATATTTGCAAAATGTGTATTTTTTATTATTATTTAATAATCGTGCAAGTAAATAAAGTGTTTGAATACCCCTTATATTCTTGTTTTTTTTTCTAACAAGAACATTGCAGAAATATTCTTATAAGGATAAGTGGATCTTGAACATGTCGAGAAAAGCAGCATTTTGGATTAAGATGGTTACTGTGCTGTATCTTGCAGGTTGAAATAAGTGTTATTATAAAATTGTAGCGTCTTGTGAAAGAAAAAAAAAAGGAAATGGTGATTTCGTTTAGAAATGGTGGTTTAGCTGACAGCAGAAAAGTTTTAATGTTTTGTAAAAGAAAAACCATGTAGGACAAAAATTAGCAACTCTAGAAACAATTAGAGAAACCAAAAATTCCTTCAAAAAACGCATTTTTGCCCCTTTTCATATTTTAATACTGGCAGCGCCATCGTGCGGCAATTACTCAAAGCGCATCCGCTCCGTGCGCGGGTTTTCGAAATGGTTATCGACGAACATTTTCGAATGGTTTAGGCTGCGTTCATATATGTACGAATTATACAGATGTCCCAAAATCGATGCTCACCAATGATATCTTGGAAACGGCAAGAGCTACAGACTCTGTTAAATGGAACAATATAGGGGTGTTTATCTAAGCTGTTCAGACCTTGTTTTGTTTTTCCAAAAAAATGCATCGCCTACTATAAATATCCTGAAAAAACTGAAAATCGTCATTTTCTTCAAATGTGAATATTATCCATATTATTTATCGTATCAAAAAAATTTGAGAGAAAAGTTGTAGATAACAAAACATTCTCTAAGATAGATTATAAAAATATTTTTTACCTTCCACCGGTGTCGAGATATGACACAAAGTTGTATTTTTTTAAATGGAAACCATAGTTGATTTTTTCCCTTTCCTACTATGTATACAAGGTTCGAGGTATTTATCTTTCGTAGTTTACGAGGTATGAAGAAAAATCAGATTCCACACAGATTTTAACCCACAGCACGCTATCCCTGATTGAAGCAAAAGACTACACATCTGTCAATAATATTGTTAAACCACTCTCGTGTAATAAGTTGTAGTTGCCGTCAATTATTCATATTTTACGTTGATAATGGCGTTATCAATGTATGAAAAAACGGATATGTTTGTTACCTACATAAGGTGCAATCGAAATTTAACTGCGGCAGTCATGAACATTTAAATTTATACCCCCAGACAGAAAGCAGCCTCACAGAACTTTGCTTCGCCGACTCGAGCAAAATCTACGAGAAGGTGGGCTGCTTTACTGCAGTCCGTTCTGCAACATACCAAAAAGAAAATGAAGATGCCGAAATAGATGTGCTAGCCGTGGTTAATATTGAGCCTACCACCTCAGTAAGAAAGTAAGAGGTATGGCAAGGAGTCGAAAATAGTTCGACAGTCACGTTTTCAGGAACGATTTGAATTTAACGTGTAGTGTGGCATTTTGGGAAACCGTTTAATAGGTCCGTTTATTTTTAACGAAACACTTAACTCAAACAGATATCTCGAACCGCTGCAACAGGATTTTGAAGATGCGCTGGATGATCTACCAATTCAAGAGGAGAGAACTATTTTCTTTCAGCAGGACCGCGCCCCGGCACATAATTCAAGAATTGTTGCTGAATATTTAGCAACAAGGAATGGAAATCGATAGATTGCAACGAACGGTCTCATACGATGGCCAGCGAGATCTGCGGATTTGTCCCCTCTAGACTTGTTCCTGTGGGGCTATATAAAAAATGTGGTATAAGGAATGAGGAAAGTCATGCTGGCTTTTAACACCGTTAGTGTGCGTGACTTAATGGATTGTAGATATACTG
>JAWQRJ010000440.1:0-21246 GCA_033557515.1 Diorygopyx duplodentatus | reverse complement strand
CAAACTATGAAAAAACGGATATGTTTGTTACCTACATAAGGTGCAATCGAAATTCAACTGCGGCAGTAAATGAATATTTAAATTTATACCCCGACAGAAAGCACCCTAATAGAACTTTGTGTCGCCGACTCGAGCAAAATCTACGACAAGGTGGGTGCTTTACTGCAGTCTATTCCGCAACATACCTTAAAAGAAAATGAAGGTGCCCAAATATATGTGCTAGCCGTAGCTAATATTGAGCCTACCATCTCAATAAGAGAAATCTCCACTGAGCGCAGTACGGCAAGGACCACCGTGCATCTCATTTTAAAGAAAAATAAATTTCACCCCTACAAACTAATGATATGCCAAGAAATTAAGGAAGCTGATTATGAAAGGTGAGTTATATTTTGTAGATGGTATCTCGATCAAATTGCAAATGATTTGACTTTTCCTAATAAAATTCTTTGGAGTATTGAAAGTCGATATACAAACAAGGGCAATTACAATCGGAATAATTACCATTATTTGAATAATGAATATCCGAAAATAGTTCGACAGTCACGTTTTCAGGAACGATTTGGATTTAACGTGTGGTACGGCATTTTGGGAAACCGAACAGGTCCCTTTATTTTTAACGCAACACTTAACTCAAACAGATATCTCGAACTGCTGCAACAGGAAATTGAAGATGCGTTGACTGATCTACCAACTTAAGGGGAGAGAACTATTCTTTCAGCAAGACGGCGCCCCGGCACATAATTCAAGAATTGTTGCTGAATATTTAGCAACAAGGCATGGAAATCGGTGGATTGCAACGAACATTTCTATACGATGGCCAGCGAGATCTCCGGATTTGTTGCCATGTGTGATTTGTCCCCCTGTGGGGTCATATAGAAAATGTGATATACGGAATGAATTATAACAGTATTAATGATTTGCAACAAAGTGTCAAAATGTATAAAAGTGTCGAAAAGCGTGTTACCAAATGTTTAGAAGTAAACGGCCGCCACATTGAACATCTTTTATAGGAAAATTTTGGTTTATTCTTATCGTGTTTATTTTTACCATGTTTATTGTTACCATGTCTATTGTTACTATGTTTATTGTTATCATGTTTACTGTTATCATGTTTATTGCTTCCATGTTCATTATTACCATGTTTATTGCTTCCATGTTTCATTTTTTTGCAATTTATTGACATACTAAATTTGAGCAGAACTGTTTTTTCAGAAAATCTTCTTTTCTGTATATCTACTAAAGCACAAAAGATAATAAATATCAGATATGCAGTCTTGAAAACAAAACATAGTTCTTAATCATGGATAGTGTGATGTGGGCTAAACTCTGTGTGTAATATGATTTTTCTTCATATCTCCTAAACTATGAAAGATAAATCCCTCGAACATTATATCGTTGGAAAGGAAAAAAATCCTAAAGTTAAAAATTCCATTTAAAAAAATACAACTTTGGGTCACATCTCTGTTGCAAAGTAAAAATATTTTTATTATCTATCCTAAGACAACTAAGTCAAGCTCCTAGTCCTTACAATTACCCAATTTGATTAGATTGTTCCTTTACCAATCATTGTTCTTCATTAATTGTTCATCATTTACGTCGGTCAACTTTTGCTTTCGACTTTCCCATAATAGTCTTTTTTATCATATACTTATGCATATTTTATGTTTTTGTGTACAGCTTAGAAATAGAAAACGATACGAAATGTTGTCTGGAAGTTAAACGCAATTCGTTGCAAATTTAGGAGTAGATGTTTACTGCAAGATATAGTGAAAATGTTGTAATTACTGCCCCGAGAAACTTTCTGATCTAGATTGTTCTTTCATTGTTTTTTCATGTGGTGAATATGGCGTTTCCTGATATTGCAGTTTGTGTTTGTCTTATTAGCTTTCAAAATTTAACTGTATTCAGAATTTCGTAGTCAATAAAACATTTGTAACGGAAAAGAAACCAAATGGATACTCGTTATTCTTTAATGCAATGATTATGCCTCTCCATGTTTCGCATCGAATTCGATGTTTTCTCAAGCGCAACAAGTTAAAAATATGAAAATTATCATAAATCAATCAAAAAACTAGTTCATTACAAAATATTTTATACTTGCCGAAGGTAAAAGTTAAGAAGACGTTAAAGACGTTAAAAGCATTAAAATTATGCAAATTAAATTATGTTGCTTAATGTGCCAATTAGGTACCTAAGAGAAATGACAATAGTTGTAGAAAAAATTATTAAAAATTGAAAGGAGCCTGTAAGTTAGTTGTTCAGCAAGAGCAAAGTAGGCACGTTGAAAGGATAGTAAACCTGTTCGGAAGGACATCGGTCTAAATGTGAACAAGAATCAGATTTTATGTGAATTTCAAATTACCGAAAAGCGGCTTAAATTTAAGGTTTGGTTGTTTATTGAGACCGTTTGATCTCTCTTCCCATCTTTATGAAAGTATGTGCTGTGGAAAGTGTCTACCAGTTAATAATCTCAGGGGGGTCAGCAAGGTGACTGAGTTTTTTGTTTTTTACAATTTTACGTAATTTTGGGTTCCCAGATAAGACTTCGTTATCTGAGAAATTAAGGCACTTTTTAGGTAATTTTTGCTTATGAAGCAAAAATTCAGAATCTTCTACTTCTAAATCAATATTCTCGGCTATTTCTCGAAGCTCAATTTCTGTTACTTTTCGTTTTCTATTTGTCGACATTTTGCAGTAAACCATACAAGGTTAGGTTGTATTTTTCCACCAGGAGCGGAAAACTCGCCCTCCACAAATTTACTACTATAGTTACTGCAACATTTTCAGCACTATAAACTTAGGTAAGTTTTTATTTATTTATTATAATAATTTTGCACAAAAGATAGACATTACTATTTCTTCGATCTGCTGAGCTCTACAAAATCTGACGTAATATAATTTAGGACATTTCTGGAATCTGCTAAAAGAGCTAAAAGGTTCTTGAATTTTGCCGAGCAGTGTGATTTCCACAATGTGTTTATTCTTACCCAGTGAGTTACATGAATTTTTGAATTAATATATTTGCTCATTTTAATCTTGGTTTTAGTGATTTCGTACGACGGTGAAGAAATTAAAATAACGAAAGTAGTAGATTTCGTGGTTGTGATTAATCAAGATCAAGAGGAGAGACTGGAATTCTCACCTTCTTCACATCGATAATTTTATTAATCTACTATCCTATATGAACATGTTTTGATCAAATGTCATCAAACGTCATCCAAACTTCGGCTTTCTCAAAAGTTCAAACCTCAAAACGTTGGAAGTTTTTCCTATATCGTTATTATAAATAAAATGTAAAAGTAATATGTCATTGGTTACTTTTACTGTTGTAAATAATAATAGCAATTATTGCAGTTATTATAGCAGTATTTTTCAGGTTTGGCCTCATCGCCAGAAGGTTTGCTTCTAACAAACACAATTTTACCGCTGTATAAGGTCATTATATAAATGTACTGCTATTTTTAAACTTAATCATAATTATGATAATGGTTACTTTTAAAAAGTTTAACAATAAACTTATATAATGACTTAGTACTGTTAAAAATTGTATTTTTAGGAGTAAACTGTCTGACGATGAGGGCAAATCCTCGAAAATACCTTTAGTTTGAATATTGGGATAAAATGCTGGTTATTTAATAAAAGAAAAATATTACAGTAAATATTACAGAAAAGTTGCTTTTTTACTTGTATCCCACAATCAGCACTATATAATAGCACTATATTTCAATTCCAAATTATAATTAGGCTTTGTAGGCAAACCAGTGTTGTTTACATCTGGGAACTTATTAACTTCTTAATTGATATTTAAATCTACATAGTGTTTTGAAACTGTTTTAATTGATAATAGAATTTATAAACTGCAGTACAATGATGTACAAACTGAACACATTGATGTAATAGCTCCGTTTGCTGGAAGTAAGGTAATTAATTTCCAATTCCAATTTCCAGTGCTGTGAATAAATAAGCAGTTACAACTTTGAAAGACCAGCCAGTGGACTGACATGAAGTAATTTAGACAGTAAACTAGACACCTTTAGAATCAATTATAATTACTGGAACACTGGAGTGGAAAAATATTCCAAATTATTCTTAGAAATTAGGAGTAACTTGGGACAAATTGGAATTAACGTACTCTTAAGTAATTTAATGAAAAATGTTAATTGAAACTCACTGATGCAATCATCCCGCAGTATGGAAAATCAGCTGTAGGAAGCTGAATGATTAAGATTATGTACAGTGACTATAAATAAATAAAAAAGAAAATAAAAGATAAAAAAACGAATTTGTGCTAGTTGTGAAAATTAACTAAATGCCAGAAAAACGTTAGAACAGTAACCAAATTAAAGTATGCTGTCGATACATTTTATTACTGGGAAGTATTAGGATTAACACTCTTAGTAAATTGTAAATACAGAGTAGCATATGCTTAAAAACTTGTTAAAATAAGAACTAATAAGTTTCATATTGGTTTTATAAACCAATCATGGATTAGTACTCATGGAAAGTAACCAGGAATGGGCTTCTCCCAAAATGTCTTAGATGCAAGCAATAAGATTTCTTATGGAGACATGTTTTCTTTCTTACGTAACACTAGCGGCGGACCCGATTTAAGGCGTAATAATAATTAAGTAAAATAATTAAACTGTTTGGTGATTATGAAAAAATGTTACGACCCTATATGTTTCGGTAATCCTGGATTACCGTCCTCAGGGGTTATCATTTTTATTTTCTTAATTATTGTTAATGTGAATTAAAGTTTAACATACGACATATGCATTATCGTTAGGGCTTACTCAGATACCAAGAAGTGCAATGAAGTGTGTCTTTAGAATAAAGCAGTTAGCTGTGTCGCAAACCTAGATGAGAAATCTTTTAAAAAAATGCGGAAACACGCGTAAAGCGATATTAAAATATCATCGCGCATATATCACACAAGGTGCTATGGGCCATAAGTCATGCCAGAGGTTGATCTCTGGCGGCTTTTCGACGTTAACTGAAAAATCCGCTCTCAGAAATCTCACGCTGGGCCATAAATACTAATGAACGTTCATGGGGCACCGGTGCGGGCGCTTGGTCGTGTTTTTTGGCTCGTTTTTCGACCTGTGCGCGACAGCAAGGCTTACAGCTGACCACTATATGACAAACCCACCTCCGACTACTGATTTATGGCCATTGCCGTACAACGGGCCGTTCAAACGACCGCAGCGCCGTTAAACAAATAAAATTACCACAGTATTTTTGTTATTATACGCCATCGATCTTTTTTGCTCGGCAGTCTGCTCTTTCGACGATAACCAGGAATGCATCTGCTTCATTAATAAAAAAGAGAAAAAAACATTTTTTCCAATGTTTGTTTTACGCTTCAACGCATTTTTCCGTGCTATATTGACGAAAAAAAGTTGTTTGCATTGAAATATTAAATGAAATGTTATTTGGTGCATACAGGAAACTTTCATAGTAGGTTTTATATTCATGAACTCCTTGAAAAAAAAATGAAGTCCAATAACTCTACATATTGTTGTGTCAATTTGACATGTGAGGTTCTGCAACAGTACAAACACTCTAAAAATTAAAATAGTGCTGATATTGCTTTCCGTTTTTGAAAATTTAGAACCATGGATAACGTGATCTCTAAATATTTAGGACTTATAATCATTTTATTAATAGCTAACTTATTTAGAACACTATCAACTATTCTTATTACGTCGACAACAAATTTGTCTATGCATAGAAAATTTAAAACTGCACATGAAAAAAAGCAATCTTGCTTTTTTAGCAAACAAATTTAATTTCAAAATATATAATATAAAATTATTGAACTTCGTATTTATTTGAATTACATTTCTAATCTCAGATGTAATTTTTTGATGAAGTGCAAACATACTGTCAATTACCCTAGTTTATCATCTGCTATGAGACCAGAGTTTCACAGTCTCCTAACAGAGCTCACACAGAATTAACTCCCAAAAAATATCACACTGAGAGAAGATGAATCAGAAGATAATACAGAAGATTACGCAAATCACAGAATACACACCTTGATATAACATTTGAAGCACCCACTTCTTCAAATGATCCACATTTGCTAAATCATGGCTTCAATTTTGCTAAATAAGTTTGTTTTTATAAAGATCGCGATTACGCTTTTAAACATTTTTTCTCCGTTTAAGCTGCGCTGGTGTTTTGTAATGTTGTTTGTTCTGCTATGGAAATACTCGGTCATACACATAGTACAGATGACTGGCGCTTATTCATTAATTCATCAAGAGTAAGCTTAGCAAGTAATATAAAAGGTAATATTAAATATAAAGCTTCTTTTGGAAAAAATTAAGTATCGTGACTTTAAGAGGGATAGATAGAAGCATTACGTAAGAAAACTGTGGTCGAAACGAACATCACTGACCCCAGGCTAGAACAATGTAATCAATACTCCTCTTGTTGGTCCGAAGAAAAGCTATCTACCCCTTTGTACATTAAGCTTGGGCTGATGAAGAACTTCGTTAAAGTTATGGACAAAAACGGTCGTTTGTTCACCTAATATCACAAGTTCCCCAAAATCAATTATGTTAACATCAAAGAGGGCATGTTTGTGGGACCTCTAATCAGGCAACTACTTCGAGATTAAAAAGATCATCGAAGAGAAAAGTTGGCCGTCATTTAAAGAAATTTTTTTTGGGAAATCACATCACGGTCAGAAAACTACCGGATTGCTGTAAATGATCTTCTGATCTCGTACAAAGCTTTGGGATGCAATATGAGTCTAAAAATTCACTCTCTGAACCCTAACACTTAGAGTTCTTCCCAGAAAATCTCGGCGCAGTCAGTGATGAACACGGCGGAAGATTTCATCAAGACATATCGGCCATGGAAAAGCGGTAGCAGGGAAAGTGGAGCTCTTCTATGCTGGCAGATTAGTGCTGAACATTTTAGAGTTAAGTTTTCATTTATTACTTTCTCTCCTATAAAGAGAGTCACTATTAGTCTTAGATTAGATTTCATTAATCGCACAAATATTTTTTTTGCAATTTCTGATGACGTAATCATCAGAAATCAAAATATCACAGGAAAATAAAATTTATTCATAACAACGAACTAAAATTTTCAAACTCTCACCTTAATGCATGGTATTCCTCGCGTAAATAAGTATTAAAATGTTGCTCTTTCTCAAACTATCGCCTTTGATTTTAGATACCAGTTCAAACCAAATAGCTTTCTCTTCAAATTCTCTAAATTTAAAGGAATTTTGGTTAGTAGAATCTAATATATTGGCTTCGATATCTAATATCTATAACGACAACTTTCAAAGTGGGCCATATACGTGAATTAAACACTCTCAGAAGGTAACTTACTTGAAAAAGCCATTGCGACGGTAAGATCTTCGTTAATCTTTAATTTGGCCTTTATTATATGGGTGTCCGGAGAAAATTAAAAAGTGAACTTTCTAGTAAAATCAGCAGTGATCAGCAGATCAGCAGAAAACTGATCACTGAAACTGTTTAATGATTGAAAGAAGTTGTTTCTCGTGTAATTTTTTTCAACTTACGTGTGTTGCCTACAGACGATTTTTGCTTCTTGTAAAACATTCTTGTACCTTAGGGAAAAAGCACAACTGTGGTTGAATTTTATTCAATTTCTTTCCACGTTAAGCTTCCCTGTGCGGAAAAATAAATTTAAAAATTGATTTTTAACGAGTTAAAATAATGGAAACGTCAAAATGAAATTAGCAATCTCGCCATCTTACGGAGTAATGATGAACCAGCAGTTGCTTTTATTTTATTAAAGGGTGCAATAAACAGGAAGTACCTGTTAATTCAGTTAATTTTAGAACTTTCTCAGGTATTTTTTATAACAGAACACAACAACAAACCGTCCGTATAATCTAGGCTATCACACCCGTTGATTTTTAATGTGATAGCAGCCTTATTTTTAAATAAAAGTGTACACGTATAAAAAAATTCTAAAAGCAGATACGAATTTAGCATAAAAAATATTACAATGTATTTCAGTTTATGGATTAAAAGAAGTTAAAACAATGTTAAAGCTTTGTTAACCAATGTAATTTAAGTGTTATGTAAAGCTTTGTTAACCAGTGTAATTTAAGTATTTGCAAATGCTTCGTTAGAAGTTTTCTATGTTCCACTACTTATACTTTTAAATGGAATAGTATGATTTTTATTTCGTTTTTGGTTTCTACGTTATAAAATATGTTGATATTAATTAGGTATTTCCTATACGTAAATACTTTCTGTTTTTGAGTTGTTTCAAAATTAGTTGTTTTTACTGTTTATCCCCTAAACCTTTGGCATTTAATAGTTAGATTATTGTCCAAGCAAAATATTTCAAACTTTTTGTTGGCTTAGACTAGACATGAAGATATTAATTGATCGTTGATGTATTATTTTATCACATACAGGGTTATCAAAATCTAGATCTCTCCTTACGCAATTATAAACGCAAAAACTCGAAATTTTTAAATAGAACAGCTTATATACCCTCTAAATATCTAATAGTATATATACCTAATAGTACCCTCTAAAAATTTGTATTGGGGTTTCCAATATCCGTCTTAGTAGTTTTCGAGATGTTAATAACTATTTGTTAAATTTATTGAGGCTTTCTAATTTTCATTTAGCAGGCCATTATTTATTCAAAGTTGGATCGTTTTGGTTTTTTGGATCCTTTTTATCAGTGATATTTTAAATTTGTTCTTCATTTGTGGAGAATGTAAAATTCTAGACAGCACGTGTTGCACTTTTAATGGCAAATATCCTAACCTACCACTTATCACAAAAAGTAAGTTTAGAAAAAAAGCAAAATTAAGTTATAGTTTTAAGAACTACAAAATATAAAGAATCTGGGAAAGTAAATTAAATGGGATCCTCGACGATCCCATTTAATTTCGTGTAAACCTCGAATTGAATGAGCTAAAGTCGAAAGTCGGTAACAGTTACTCTTAAAATTTCTAAATAACGCACACCTGTTAATTTATCATCATAAATTTCGCATCTAATTTCATTATTCACTTAAAAAAATGAAAACGTTAAAACTCAAAGTATTTTGAAAATGTGCGTCTCTTACTGCATGAGGATTTTTGACAACCCAGTAATGTAAGTTTTTCCTATTAACTATTCCCTCCCTTGAAAAAATAGATTCGCCAGTTCAAATAGGCTTTGACCAAAAATGTCCTTCCTGTAGCTCCACCAATACGAATTCGCAAAACTCAATTCTTCTTAGGGGGTCATATAAAAACGTAACTAAATCACCTAACACATTAATTTCATCTTCTTCATTACAAGAAACGGGTCTCAAAACCCAAAAAATTTGATCCTACTTCCTAAACTTCTTTCTCGTCATAAGTGGTAGGATATCTTTCATTAAAAATGCCACACAGAATTTTCACACTTTCTAATAATTAAATTAATGTCAACGTATGCAATCAAAAAGCAAAATTAGCCAACTGTCAAATAATAATCATGGTCTACTCAAAGAAAATTAGAAAGCCTCAATAAATTTAACAGAAAGTAGTAACAAAAACTACTAAAGATAGATATAGGTATACTATCTTAATAAATTCGTAGAGGGTGCTATTCTGCTTCTAACAGAGGTTTAATATACAGACTGCTCCATTTAAAAAATTCGAGTTTTTTTCGAGGTTGTAATTGCAAATAGGGACACTTTGTAAATGTCTTCATGTCTAACCTAAGTCCACCAAAACTTTCAAATGCTCTGCTCCGATCATAATCCAAATATTTAATGCCAAAGGTTTAGGGGATAAGCGGCAAAAAAAATCAAAATAACTTATTTTATAACGTGGACACCAAGAAAACGAAATAAAAATCGTACTAAATCTTCAAATAATACTTTTGAATTTGTTGCATTATTTAACATAAACAGTGCTGTTTTCGCGAAATAATAATAAATTTTACTTTTACTCTTATAGCTTATAATGAATAATGGAAAAAACACAACTTTGAAGTAAAAGAGAAAATCCAATATTTCCTTATATTTGTGAAACTACATAAATAATATTAGGGATGTTTAAATAAAAGCATTTTAGGTATAAAACATGTACTGCTGTAAAGTGAAGTCAAGGTATATTTTTGATACAATTACACACCAGAGATATTATTTCAGTTTATTGAACAAATTCCTAATAATATAATAAATCAAATAAAAGACGCAGATCCCATTTGCCAACAATTTATAAATGTAGCTAAGGTAGCAAAGTAACCATACTGCATGATGGCAGACTGGACAAAATTTAAAAATAAAAATAATCAATACATCACCGCTTCCCTTCAAGAACGTACCCGAGCTGAATGGGTTTGTACATCCCTGGTTACGGTTTCGATATATAGGTATATAGCTTCGCTCTTCGCCACTGGATGCCACTGGCAGTCCGTTAGTGGAATTTATATTTTAATTGTTCCGCTCTGCTCTGGGCTCTTTCTCCATTAAGATTTAGATTAAAGCATTGAAACGTTAGCTTAGGTTGTTTCGTTTTCCATAAAGAATCAAAGAATACTGGACTGTTGAAGCTTATTTAACAATAAAGTTCAATGTTTTTAAGGGCAGTGTGTTTCTATACCTGTTTGTTGCAAGCAATGTTCCATTGTTTTTCATATTTTACTCGGTTGTGTTGAAAATGTTGTAATATAAATTGTTATATGTATTTATTGTTTTGCTCTTTACCGAATGGCTTGTGTACGTATGTAAATGGTGCAGGCAACGCTCGGAATTTGTGCTGAAATAAAAGATGGTATGTTTCTATAATATTTCCCTGGAAAATGTATTCATTAAAAATACAGAATTCATACTTATTTACTAGGTATTTTCTAATTATTTTTTTAATAACCAAGTTTTATTTGTTTTCCGGTTTCTTTGTATCCAGAAACACAAAAGAGAATACACAAATTGTATTAGCATTATGTAATGACTCATTGAGTCATTTATTACTTGTTGAAAATAGAAGTTATTTCACAAGGCGTAAGATTTAACTTCTTATTAATAATAAACATTATGTTTGCGGTTTATACAACTTAATTATAAATAAAAATATATCATATTTCTATGTTATGCAAGGAGCAGGCATGTGTAAATAATAATTACCATAAAAATGGTTTTATATTCTTAGGATTCTTAGTTTTAGAGTTAAATTATAGAATATAAAAATGACAAGTTTTCAGAAAAAAAGCTTAACTCGATTTACCTATGCTAAAAAATCGGTAGAAAATTTATTATTAATATTTCAAATTATAAAATTGAAAGGATTTATTTCAAACTTATTGTGTAGTACCTTACTAATTGATAGATCAAATATTTTGAATTTTAGTAAAAAAATGGCAGTAAATAATGATTAAGATAGTTCTACGTATGTAAATATGGGACAGCATGTGGGTTTTTTTGCTGATAAAAAGTATTATAAATATTAGTATAATAGTTATGGTATCTTTATGTATCAAGTATTTTGGTAATATATTAACGTAGCAGTTGACATTATTTCTCATAATGTACATATGATGATTATAGTGATGTGTCAATAAGTATTTTAAAAAAACATGGTAAAGATTTCGTACATTCCTCTTATAAAGTATTATCTTTAATATAGTAAGTTAAAAATAACAGGTTCTATTTGAATTATTAAAGATAAAAAATGCCTAATTTCTCATTGATTAAAAAATCACAAATTAGCAATTTTCCGTTGCATAAATAAACAAAATTAATGAAATATATCTTAAAATAATGAAAAGTTTAAAGCATCAAATTGGGAAGAAAAATTTAAAGTACGAGTATCCCAAATACGTGAAAAAAATGATGCTATTATCTTTTTTTAAATCATCACTGAAAGCGGAAGTATCGTTTAATAATTCTTTACGTCAAAATGTAAGATTCTACAGTTCTTGTAAATATCCTAAACTACAGCAGTAGTAGAAACGGAGTACATTTATCTTGTGTACTAAAAAATTATATAACAGTAGTTTTTTTAAAGAAAATAACACTTATTTAATGCTAACTTCATTTCTTATTAGAAATGAAATTTCTTAGAAAATAGAAAAATGGAAATTTTTATATTTTCTAAGACATCAAAATGTTCATTTCTATGAATATTTTCGTGCAAAATTATATAGATTATCAAGGTTGATAGCTTACATACAGAAAAAGGGTTTTAAAGCGTTCCACCACAATTTGAGGTATATAATTATCCATTTAGGGTCGGTCAAGTGGGGGAGGAAATGAGCTATCTTTTTCATTTTGTACCAAACTTTTGTAACGTTTATTCTTATAATATAATTCAGTTTTGTTTTAAATAAGGGGGATTTTATTTATGTATTTTTATGGATTTTTGAGTAACAAATATTGTATCTGCAGATTTTCGTCAATTATTTGACTTTCGCATTAAGAATTTTTCTGTTCGGAAAAAATTCTTGCCATCTGAGAATTGGAGAGTTGAGATTTTCCAGTATTTGTTCAATTGGTTCAATCAATTGTTCATCTGGTTTGTTTTAGAAGCAGTTTGTGCGAATTAAAAATAATAATTTTCTGGGTTATCTTTAAGCTGACTTCTATAGTAATGTAAGAGTATTAATTACTTCTTCTTCGTTGTATTATATTCAACGATGTTTTTAGGGTTGTCCTTAAATTGTACCTGCAGGATAAAAACTTCGATTATTAGACAAAAGCACAATATAGTGGTTACTATATTTATTTATTATCTGTTTTTGTAAAAAAATGTTGTGCATTTATTTATTTGAAAAAATATATATACAAAAATATTTTAGTCTGTGTGTATGTTTTATAACTGTTTTTTTTTGTGCGGGCACAAGAAGTAGGTGAAATTTATTCCATACTAAAGTAGTCAGCTTACTTTTTGACTATTGTTTACTTTTTAATTATTAGATATACAGAAGGAATCACAAAATAAACTTCTGTTTCCTGCTTATTTTATTTTAATACACACAGTACTGGTTTCGGTTTTACGCAACCATCATCAGCCGAAAACTACGTAAAACAGGAAAAAGTCTTTTAATAATCTAAGTTGTAAAAAGTTTAAACTTAAATCATATAAAATAAATTATCTCTTAATTATCCGTTTGCAAGATGGATTTTTCCAAGAATAACAGCAAATATACTGCATCGTTAGTCCATCGATTCCAAAAAAATTGCACTAAAATAAGAAAAACCACATCAATTTTATCAACACGTGCTTGAAGAGAGAGATTAAACCAAATTTTTCTAAGGTCACCACAAACAACTTAGACGAACTAGCAATGAAGAAATCTCATAAAATCTTCATGTTTTTGTGAGATTTCTTCAGCAAAGAAGAAATCCCATAAAATCTTCATGATTGCATAAGATTTCTTCAGCAAAGAAGAAATCTCATAAAATCTTCATGATTTCTTGCTTGAAATGAAATCGTAAACATTTCAAGAACATGCATAATAATTATACCCATTTACCATATTACATAGAAGATTAGGAGAATAATTTCATCACCACGAACTCGAAGAAATAATATGTAAAATTAAAAATAATGTCTACTGTGTTTGTTTATAATACGAAGAATGGAAAATTGTCTTCAAAAAAGTCTTCACTCTAACCATAATACATACAACATAATACAATGAATAAGATATGTGAATGATGTGTTCTGTGTTTGGAAAGGGGATGAAAATTCTTTACATTCTTCTCTATCATATATTAATAACTAGGGCCCGAAGCTTTATTTATTTACAAATGGTAAATTTTAAATATAATATTTAACAAAAAAAGGCGGAATATTTATTGAAAACCCAATATATTTAGTAAAATTTTTTAATACATAAAAAGCTAGAAATGATAAAATTTACAATTAATTAAGTTTATATTAAAATAATTGGTTTACATTGCATATAAATATTGTTTTTAAATGATGGAAAGTAAAATTTCTTCGATTATCCCGAAACGAAGCTTTATATTTGGAGAAGCTTCTTTCCACATCACACGAAGTAATTGGTACATATTTAAATTTTGAAATGTCTCAAGGGCTTAAAGCGTTTAGTACTTCAAAATTTCCATTTTCTTCTTCCTTTTCTTCATTAAGGATCCCAGGAAGCTTGTTTATGATACATAGTAAAATTTTATAGCCTGGATTTTTGTTTAACACCTCTTCAAATTTTGTAATTAATATTGTAGTTAACAGTGCGGCTTCTGTAGTATCTGTGTTCGCAAGCAGGCAGCGATTCTCAAAATTTTATTGGGAAATTGTATTTCCATTCATATTCTCGTCTTCTTTTTGTACATAATTTTTTTAAGAGGAGAATTAGAAAAATATTGAATTATATTTAGATTAAATGAGAAAGAATATCTTTATTTTTCTCAAAAAACAAAATATTTATTTATCTTTAAAAATCGCAAAATATTTATTTAAATACAAAAATATTTATTAAAATAAAGATCCGGGCCCTATTAATCAATAAAACCTTGATGAAAAACTTAATTTTACTTTAGATATTGAACCTCATAAAAAACTTCCTAGATTTAACGGTTTTAAATGTTAATAACATTCTCACTTTTAAAATATTTAGAAAATTTACATATATTCCAAATATCATTCCATCCTATTTACATTATTCAACTGCGACATATCAGCTGTTTCAAAAACTAAGGAATTACAATTCAATCAACAATCAAAGATGATCCCGTTTTTACTCTCCTTTCCTAACCCAACAATCTTTAAATGATATAAACCAAAAGACACATTGTTTTAGGGCTCTTACTCTAAGATTCTCCTCTTCAAATCAAATTAATTTAAAAGCGAAAACATTTTCAATAATTGTAATATCACTACAGTATACAAAAGAAATAACAAAATATCTAACATTTTATCTAATTACAAACAAAAAATCCCTACAAAAGAAAAAAAAAACGGTATTTACTCAATAAATTGTCACAACTGTGACAAATTTTTAGATTGGTCAGACAGGACGGAATATTTCGAAAAAAATACATCAGCATAAAACCAAACCTTCTTCAACACTTCTCCAAAACTTCTTCAACCTTCTTCAAGCATTAAATAGAAACAGGCACAAAACAGACTTTGAAAATACTAAAATGCTTCACCCTGTAAAGAAAGGCAAAAAATGGATTTGCTACAACAATTTGAAACCGAAAAGCATAAAAATAATAACTTTGAAAAACGAACAAGTAAGCTTTGAACACAATCCCCTTTTCACTATATTAAATTTATAATTGAACTTTGTTTTTCTTTGATAACACTATTGTACATTTTCAAATTTATTTATAAAGCTCTTGCTGTTGTTATTTCTATGTTTTAATTATTTTATCCCTTTACACCTTTAAATTTAAATGATTCACTTTTTAAAGTTTATAAAGTGTTATTTGTGTTTTTAAATTTTATATGATTGTGAAATTCTGAATACTAATGTAGACATTTTGATGTATATAATTTATTTTATATGATTTAAGTTTGAACTTTTTATAACATCCACTTTACAAAAATACTTTTTCCTATTTTTACGCAGAATTCGGCTGATGATGGTTCTGTAAAACCAAAACCGGTATAGAAGATATAGAAGTTTATTTTATCATTACTTCTTTACATCGAATAATTAACCCTTGCATGATGGACCTTTCCAACAATTTGAATTATTAGTTTCTCTTTAAATTTGCACCATATTTCTTTGTTAGACATGACAAAGAAATATCGTGCAAATTTAAAGAGATTTGTATTTTCTGGATTTGTATGAGAATTTCAGGGACCCTACAAAGGTAAAGTACTTCAGTATAAATTCGCGACCTTATTAACCTCTATTGTAGCTAGTTGCTATGGCTGCAGAGGTCTCCACATGAAGATAAGCTAAGCCCTCGGCTGATTTGCAACGCAATGATACAACAAAAGACAGGGGCGAAAGATCAAAAATTCAAGGTAGCCAGTTGTTACCAAAAGGCGGTATTTTTTGCATTTTTGTCGTCAAAACTTATTCCACAGCTTTCTATTAAGACGAAAGCTTTCCAGGTGGCATTCAAAGATGTATTTGATCTAATCTGGGCCAACTTTATTTTCCAAAAGTTCTTTTTTTTTTCAGAAACACCCAGGTTTGGCAAAAACTGCTCGAAACCGTGGCTCTTATTTAATCAAGATGGCCACCCCTTAATTTGTTCGAAATCGCTCGTTTCATCAATCACTTCCTTCCAGTGTCTGTCTGCGTATAATCGCCCGTCCACGTTCGCCGTCTTGCAGGATGATGTTTCACAAAAAAAAGGGGACCGGATCCCATGCATACGTAAGGCAGGCGCTGGGATGTCAAGGCCCCGGCAGGCAGCGGAGAGGCGGGCTGGGCAGGGTTGGGCCCGGGCACCAGAGGGACCGAGGGGATGCGGTGGCGGGCAAAGTGGGCCGAATATTAAAATTCGCTTTGTTTTGAAACTCAATCTCGCGATACGCGAAGCTTAAGCGCCCGACCCGGTCTCCCGCGAAATTTGACGGGCGCCGCTGTCTTATTCCCCGGCCCGGTTGACGTCCCATCCTGCGAACAGGAGATTGATTTTATGTAATAAGAATAAAGCAAGAAGCGAACTAACTAGACGGAGGACGACGAATATTATTATTTTCCTCGGGAAAATCGTTACGTTTAGGAGAAAATAGAGCCAAAGTTATCGATAGAAATTTAGAAGTATTATAACGTGTGGAAGAATAAATTTCCATTTGGAGTAGGCTTTGAAAAAAATACACATCTTTGATTGATCTTCGAACTGACATTAGCGGTCATTTAAAATTTTTTTTAATGACATTCCTCAAATTAAACAATATTAATTTGTGACAAGTGCGACAAGCTGTCACAAGTGACAGAAAATTGCAAAGGCATGCGAGTCCGACGTTTGAATTTCAGCGCCAACTGCAAATAGAAATTTCTTATTCCACACGTTAGTTATTTATATGTTTGGACTCCTCCTATCTGGTTTCACTTAATTCGAGTATCCTTAAACTTATTTATACATACAAGAGATCTCTAGAGAGAAAGAGAAGGCTCGCATTAATGACTTTTATATTAAGAAAATGTAACTCTTTACAAAAAAAATCGAATATCGACTTTGGCCAAGTATGTATTTAATAAAATCGACCATAAATTCAACAAGGAAAGGATACCATGTATCAGTTATATTTCCAACTTCCAGATCACTGTTTTTAAGAAGAATAACTCAAAGCTTTTTACACACTTATTTGTTTGTACGAATTAAGATAATTACACCTATGAGGCTATTTGCATAATGAATTGGTGATGCAGCGCGCAAGCTGCTTATATAGCAAATTTTCTTATCAGTTGGCCTTGGTGACGTCTTACATATGTTAGCATATAACTCCTCCCCCATTAGGATTGATGTTCTCCTGGACATCTTCTTTCTTGAAGTATTTTACAGTAATTTTGGACTTATTTGTAATTAATATTATCACAATAACAATTATAATCGAAATAAACACATAATTCAACACACTATTTTGGTTTATATTACTTGCTAAATTAATACATTTTACCGAATGTTTGATTATTATTGCGCTTATATTTTGCATTACAATTTCGGACTTACTTTTGACGGTTATATTATTTAGTTGCAAGTTCATTAAAGAGTTTGTATTTACGCCACTTACTTCAAAATAATTTTATATTATTGAACCATTCAAATTATAACTACATTGCTTTTGTTCATTATTTGATATAATCCATTCACGATTTTCGTGTGCTTTCATTTTCCGCATGTTTCTTTAATTTCTAAGGCTGATTTTGTCATTATAAAAGTAACTTCATGGTGTTCGAAGATTTCGTACGTTTTTAAATTTATCTCTACAAATTTACATTGATATCGAATTCATGATATTGAATTCACAATTATCTTTATCATAATTATTGATCTAGTTAAAACACAGAAATTCGTTGCGCTTTAATTCATTACATTTTTTATTCATTAACATGTAAATATCTTGGTTACCGGCTATAAATTTAGACTCAGATCCTATTTGAAGTAATACTGATATTCTACATTGTCTACAATTGGTACTCTAATTATAAACAGATACATATTTTGTTTCTGATAAGCTTTAACTTCTGCTCCCTCTGTCCGAAAATTTTCGGACGGAGGGAATATAAGCAATTCGAGTAGGTATGTATGTTCCAAAAGAGTTTCAAACGGAAACTTGTTTCTCATCAAAATGAATATCTTCCATTTCTCTGATTAACTCTTCGGGTGATACTAAAAGAAAGTGTAGTGTATTTCTTTTAGCTAAATCGATTATATCGATCAAAGTTATCAACTTTATATGGAACTAAATTGCGTGATCCACGTAGGTTTTGATAACATCTGCTTTTGAAAGATTATAAATCTTTTCAATCAAATCGTTAACTTCGTAGCTGAGTTGTCGAAAGTTATTGTTAATTCTTTCCGTAGTGTCATTAAGGTATTTTGCAATATTGACATTATTGTTAATTATTTTTTCTTGTGATTGACTGATTTTTGATACTAATTCGTCATAATGTTTCGCGTCTTCTTAATCAAGGTGATAGGTGGTAAATTTAATTACGCCACCTAGGAAATTAACTAACCCCCGTATGTTTCGGTTTTTTAGTCCTAAGGCATTAATTTTGTGCATAATTTCCTGGTTAATTTCGTTTAATAAATTTACCTTACCAGGATTTATTTGATCAGTTATTATTCGTGTTCGTTGTATTTTGTAATATAATTGCAAAATGTGATTTAAATTTATTTGAGTGAACAATTCGAAATAAGTTTTACTGTTGTAAGCTATCCCTAATTGTACGGGTAAAATTCCAAGCGAATTATCCATCCGAACTAATTCTGCTGGACATCTCGCGATGTAGTACAGGCTGAGGATTGATAAAAGTTTCATTGGTTTTTCTGTAGTCCCTTGGCTGATTCCTGGTTCCTTGGGTTGGTTCTAGGAAATTTTGATTCTTTGACCAGGGTTTTCTCATCGGCATTTTGGAAATTTCTATACCGTCGTCCCTCGGGGTTGTGGGCGGTTACTTGGTAAACAGATACTTTCATTCCTGGGGTTGATGCATTCGGAAAGTTTGATGCAGTTGCATCTTGAATCCAGTATTAGCTTCAGGGAGCATCTTCTTAATTCGTCGTAGGTTTTTCTTCTTGTAAAGACTTAAAAGCCACCGCAGAAATTTATCTACGGTTTATCTACGTCGTTGAAGTGCTATCCTACTGATTGCGCCAGTTATGTTTTCAACTTCCAGGTCACTCTTTTTAGAAAGAATAACTCAAAGTTTTTTATACACTTATTTGTACGAATTAAGATAATTACATGTATGAGGGGCTATTTGCATAATTGATAATAATTAATAAATGAATTGGTGATGCAGCGCGCAAGCCGCTTATATAGGGAATCTTCTTATCAGTTGGCCCTGGTGACGTCTTACATATGTTGGCATATAACTTATCTATATGAGAGACAAACTAAAACCATGAAATTCTTAAATGTCATGTGTTATAATAAATATTCAAATAAAATAAAATAAAATATCCAATAATAAATTTCCAAAATGAATTACGTATATAAATATCTTGCTTACTTTACAAAAACTGTTTAGGAGTGTTAAGGGTTTAAAACATAAAAAAGGTTTTTTAAACGATTTACATCAAGAGGTCCTCTTTAATAAAATTACACATACGTATCAGGTGGAACCTTAACAAATCTCTTTTACTGTTGTTATTTTTTTATTATTTTAGAAAATATGAACTTAAAATTTTATTTGGTTAATATTGCAAAAATTTCAATTTTTGCGTTATTTCAGGTGCTTTCTGCAAACTATTAATTGCTGGTTTCCTCATATACAGTATCCGAGTTAATATTTTAAATGGGTCCTCCTGTATATTTTTACAGGAACTTGTACAATTTACAGGAATTTGTACACCTTATTTATATTGAATTTTTATTTTTATACACAGCGTTTTTAGAAAAGGCCGCAAACGATATCTCCGTTATTCTGGTCCGGTTTCAATAACCGAAAAAATGAATGAAGTTATATTACAGTCATTATAAACAGGCCCTAAGTCACTGTAAAATAATTTAATTAATTTTTTTGTTTATAATTGAACAAAAAGAGTGGAGCTATCGTTTGTGGCGTTTGTTAAGAAACGCCCTGTATGTGATGTGCCGCGATTAAACCAAAATACTAAATGAGCCCTTCTACAATAGAAACATTTACCAAAGAATAACGCTAACCGAACGTTTGCCAAAAAATATCTGAAATAACGCTGAATTAAGAGAAAATTGCCATAAAGGACAAATGTTGGACTATGGTAGTAATTTTAAAATATGATGAGTGAAATTGCTTTTAAATAAACGAGTTATTACATATTTGTTTTTACTATTCTTTATTGGCTTTTTTTGCCCTATTTGATTAGCCAAATAAGCAAAAAGTTTAAAAATTTAACCGTTTTTATACGGTCGACGCTTGCAGTGTAAAAAAGTTTCGGTGCAATTATTCTATTAAACTATAAACATTGCCTTAAACTAAAGCGAACAATAATAGTAGAATCAAATGGAAGTAAGTAAATTCAAATTCATCTGCATCGAGATTAATTGAGAGCATGCATATTAGATTTGTCGGCCGTAACTAGTTCTATAGTTTACCAAAATCTAATACAGTACCTGTAGAGTACTGTCGGCCAATTTTAATTGAATTTTCAAAAGAAATGTCCGGCCGTAATTAAAAAAAAATTGCCAAGCAATTGAACCGAAATATTCAGGTGCTGGTTCCGGCGCCGTGTAAACAAGTTTTTAGATGCGGATTGTTAGCACTTCACGCTAGAATTCAACGCATGGAATTCTTGGCGTTTTGCACATATTATCTTCGGTGCATCTATCATCTTTGGCACATGGCGTTTTGCACATATCATACAAGAAGGAGCGATTTGCTACATATGAAGAAAAGAAAAAGAAAAGATAAAAGTAAGTTGAAGGAAAAATCGTACAGAAGCACTTTGGTGGAGATATAGAGTTAATTATACCATGTTTCAAAAAAAAAATTAGTTTAGGGTAGGCTGCGCAAAACAAAATTTTGATAAACGTGTGGCGCAACTTAATTTTTATCTAACTCGGTAACAGCAACGGCAGCAAATTTTTGTCACATCTCAACAAAACAAGGTTGAATTTGATACTTCGATTGAAGATATGATTCTATTACAAATGATTTTTTTTATATCTCATTATTTTTTATA
>JAWQRJ010000439.1:0-21276 GCA_033557515.1 Diorygopyx duplodentatus | reverse complement strand
ATGCAGTAACCTTGTCTTTCTCCATCAGAGCATGAATTTGAGACCCTTGCATTGATTTATTTAAAGTATGGAGTTTTTCCACTAAATCCGCAAGTTTTATAAGAAATTTTCTGTCATAAAACAAGTTTGCTTGCAAATCTCTGTTATGATCAGTCAGAAATATTGCAATCTCTTCTTTTAATTCAAAAATCCTTCGAGGTACATTGGAACGAGAAAGCCAACGTGCCTCGCAATAATATATTCTTCTTATAATATATTTATTATAAGAAGTGCTCTATATTCTGCACCCATGTCATCACATAATTTTGCAAAAATCCTTCCTCTTAATGGATCTTTTTAATAAAATTTACAACTCTTATAATTATTTCAAACACTGTTAGTAGATCCTCACTCATTTGTTTTGCAACAAGTGATTGTCTATGAATCATGCAGTGTGTCCAAATTGCACAAGGAGCCACCTTTCGAACTAGTGCCGGTAGACCAGCATTTTTTCCTGCCATAGATGGAGCTCCATCTGTGCATAGCCCAATAGAGTTTTCCCACGGAATGTCATTTTCATTAAAGGAATTATTAATCATATTAAAAACTTCACTTGCTGTAGAAGTGCTTTCAATAAGTTTACAGAATAACATATTTTCTCTAACATCAGTTTGGACAACAGTTCTTATATATGTAATCAAAGGTGCATCTTTAAGTACATCTATTGCTTCATCCATTTGCAACGCGAAATAAGATAGTTTCAGTTTTTCTATTAATTGATCGCAAAGATCTTCAGAAATATCGGAAATTCTTCCCACCGCATTATCTGCAAGTGGATTTTTTTTGTCCGGTGTATTCAAATGTGATATTTTGGTAACAGCTGCATGCCCCCCTTACAACAATTTTATGCCCCCCCAAGGGGACGCGCCCCACAGGTTGGAAACCACTGCCCTAACGTTTTGTGTAATTTTAATGGATAAAAACAATTGTTCAAGAAATAACTAGTATCCGAAATTTTCAATTTTAACCACCTTGTATAAAATTATTTCCATAATAGTAATACAATAAAAATAAGGGTTCACTAATAATACACTGGCAAAAAATATATGTTTTAAATGGAACACCCAATCTATGTCTACATTTATTAGTAACAAATTCAATATCTTTTATGGCTTTTCCTTCAAAATGGCAAATTTTATTTAAATTCTACAATGTTAGGTTGAAAAATAAGGCAAATAATATGAGTGGCGTTTTCCAATTCAAACAAAAATGTAAAAAAATACAGCAGCATTTAAATTTAATTAACATTAGTAATTTTCAAACCACATGTACTAAAGAATGAACGGTAGCGATTTTTTTGTTTGCTAAAAGAAAATGCTATTTCAAAAAAATATTAAAGTATTTCTCGTAGATAATTTTTTTTTGTTGTTTAAAACTGAATAAGCAATTTGGATAGAACTTAGGTATACAGAATATCCCAAATTCGATGCTCACCAATGGGGGGTGTTTATCGAAGCTGTTCAGACCTTCTTTTGTTTTCCAAAACAATGCATCGCCTACTAGATTCCTGAAAAAACTGAAAATTGTCATTTTCTTCAAATGTGAATATTTTCCACATTATTTATCGTATCAAAAAATTTCGGGGGAAAAAGTTGTAGATGTCCAAACATTCTGTAGGATAGATTAAAAATATTTTTTACCGATTTTTTCGAGATGACCCAAAGTTGTATTTTTTAAATTGAAACCATAGTTCCTACGTTTTCAAATTATTTTTTCAAATTATCGCAATATTACCATTAGTGGAATAACGAAAATCCTAAAATAGTTCGACAGCCACGTTTTCAAGAACGATTTAATACCGTTTAATAGGTCCATTTATTTTTAACGAAACACCTAACTCAAACAGATATGCCGAATTGCTGAAATTGAAGATGCGTTGGATGATCCATCAATTCAAGAGGGGGAACTATTTTCTTTCAGCAGGACGGCGCCCGGGCACATAATTCAAGAATTGTTGCTGAATATTTAGCAATTTGTCCATATCTTGATATGGAAATCGGCCAGCGAGACCTCCGGATTTGTTCCCACTAGACTTTTTCCTATGGGGACATATAAAAAATGTGGCACACGGAATGAGTTATAAGAGTATTAACGATTTGCAACAAAGTGTTATAGAGAGTTTTAACTCCGATAGTGTTCGTCAATTAATGAATGTAGAAGAAGTGTCGAAAAGCGTGTTACCCAATGGTTAGAAGTAAACGGTCGCCATATTGAACATCTTTTGCAGGAAAATTTAGGTGCATTGTTACCGTGTTTATTTTTACCATGTTTATTGTTACCTTGTCTATTGTTACTATGTTTATTGTTACCATGTTTACTGATACCATATTTATTGCTTCCATGTTCATTGTTACCATGTTTATTGCTTCAATGTTTCTTTTTTTTTGATTTATTGACGTATTAAATTTGAGCAAAACTGTTTTTTCAAAAAATCGAAAAGATAATAAATATCGGACATACAGTCTTTTGTTTTTAATCATGGATAGTGTGATGTGGGTTAAAATCTGTGTGGAATATGATTTTTCTTCATATCTCCTAAACTATGAAAGATAAATACCTCGAACCTTAGATCGTTGGAAAGGGAAAAAATCAAGAATGAATTATATGCCGGGGCGCCGTCCTGCTGAAAGAAAATAGTTCTCCCCTCTTGAATTGGTAGATCATCCAATGCATCTTCAATTTCCTGTTGCAGCAGTTCGAGATTTTAGCAATTTATTGACGTACTAAATTTGAGCAGAACTGTTTTTTCACAAAATCTTTTTTCTTTATATCTACTAAAGCACAAAAGATAATAAATATCAGATATGCAGTCTTTTGTTTTGAAAACAAAACATAGTTCTTGATCATGGATAGTGTGATGTGGGTTAAAATCTGTGTGGAATGAGATTTGTCTTCATATCTCCTAAACTATGAAAGATAAACACCTCGATAAGGTTCGAGGTATTTATCGTTAGAAAGGAAAAAAGAAAAAAATCAAGTAATTTAATAATGTCAAAATCAACTATGGTTTCCATTTAAATAAAATATAACTTTAAAAAATATTTTTATTATCTATCTATCCTACAGAATGTTTTGATATCATCTACAACTTTTTCCCTCGATTTTTTTTTGATACAATAAATAATATGGAAAATATTCACATTTGAAGAAAATGACAATTTTCAGTTTTTTCAGGTTATCTAGTAGGCGATGCATTTTTTGGAAAAACAAAAGAAGGTGTGAACAGCTCAGATAAACACCCCCATATTGTACCATTTAACCGAGTCTGTAACTCTTACCGTTTCCAAGATACCAATGGGGAGCATCGAATTTGATAGTATATTATATTATCATATATCGTATCATCCAAATATTACAATATATTTCGAAAATACGTATTATATGACATCTTATGAACATTGACAGTGTTTTTGAATCGGTCTTGTTTCCATATCTTCTTAAGAAAAGCACTTTCAGGATATATCTGACGACGGGAATTGAACATTGACGTTAGCATGTGCAGTGTCATTAAAGTCCCTAGATGTACCGCGATTGGCCGCCATTTTATGTCCGCGCCAAATTCAAGATCGAAAGAAGTACGGTAAAGATTGATTGGTTTAACTATTTCTTTTGTGAGTATTCTAAGAAATGATTTTTTTGAAATCCTTTTTTTCGTACATTTGTACGTTTAATATACTTTTTAAGGAAATAATATTTGAATATGTGAAGGAAGTAGTGCTAATTCGTGTAGTATTGACAAGTGTTTCTTAAATGAATTGCAGAATTGCATTAAGAGAACTAACATTTGCCAATTTTACCCTAAAGGTGCCATAACAAACATTTGGCTAAAGCTAACATATCCCATTTTATTTAATTTAAATCGTATCTCAAGTACCCACTCCTCTGACCCTTTCTCCTCTTTCTTTTTTGTTCTCCATCGTTTCTTTCTCCTGACCAACAAAACCGACTGAAAATTTTAAAAATACCGCCGAGACAGCGGCGCAGTATCCAAGCCCGTAAATATCGCCGGAGGCGGCATTCCGCAGCCTTCCGCGATAACGAAAATTGCCAAAGCCCCCCCTGCCCGCCCGTCCCCCCGCCCCCTCCGGTCCGCGCCCGGCCATCTCGCTACGCGTTCCGTTCCCCCCTTCCTGCCGCGCAGGAGCGCGGAGCTCCGCTGCGGCAATCTCGCCCGCTCGAGCGGTCCAGGGCCGGCTCCGGGGCGAATTTACAATGTTTGCACGACCTCGGCAACGACGAAAACTGCGGGGGCTTAAGGTTAGTTATGGGGCAGTTGTTTTCGCGACGACTATGGCTTTATTATTATTGCGGAAGGGCGGCGGAATTGTTAAGAAATGTGCGAACGGCGCGCACACGTAAATGAACGAACAGGATTAGCTCGTTTAGTAGTATTAGATTATTTAGATCATTAATGTAAGTCAAGGATATTCTAAAGCGAATTATATTGAAGATTATATTAATTGCATTTGCGAATTATTATTATTATTGCGACATTGGCCATATTGCGAGAAAGCTGTTAGAACACCAGCACTTAAGTTGAATTGCGTAATGCAGGCAAGTCATTGTAAAAGTCATAAATTGTAGTTCGCTGCATTTACCGACTTTGAAAGGCAGCCTAACCGAAAAAAAAAACCAGGATGTAAAACGCTTCTATTACTTACTACTCCTTATATTGCCGTTATCGAGTTAGTAGTTATCAGTATCGTTTGTAGGAAGTTTAAAGCCATAACTAACTGAAAAAGAAGAACAACGAGCAATTAACTGTAGACGATAATTGCGCCTAACGACTGAATGCAGCCTTAAAATCACGCGAACAAAAAAGCAGGATTACACGACGTGTATATGCCAAGCAGTTTTTTTCCCAAACAAGCCCATTATATATTTACGTGAAGCGTTGTTTATGGTTTTAAGGCTTTAAATACATCATCGAGCCATGTTTTCAAGCAGCCTCTCCCAAGAGCTCAAAACGAAGAAGTGAACGCTCTTAAAAATAATCCATTGGCTTCCGAGTCGTTGACCTGTCTTCCAAAAAAATGCAAAGAAAAAAAAATAGTACACCGTACGTCATCGCTCTACACTTTCCGAAATAGGTTTCATTTCGGAAATCCCATCAATTAGAACTTTGCATGCAAAGAGGAGGCGTGAGCGAGAGAGAGGAGAGAAGTGGGAGAGAATTTTATTGCATGTTGACAGGTACTAGTTTTTATGATGCTGTAAACTTTATAAGCACCCAACGGGAACGAAGGATATCTTCGTCCTGAGGAGTCCTGAAGGACAGAGAAAGAGAGGAGATGTATACAGATAGAGGGTGTTTACGCTGTCCCACAAATTAAGTTATCACAAGCTTAGAAGGAAACGGAACTGGCTGCTTTATTGGCCGCAGACAATTTGATAGTCCAGCATTTTGCGGTGGTGGTTAATGGAGGCGAACGTAGTGCCCTCTATACAATCGAGTTTGAAGGTGAAATGCTCTCCTAACTAACCGAGTAATTCCAATTTACTATTATGAAGTGCCCTCTACGAGTCCTAACTAAAAAAAACGCAATCGTTAGCATTTATGCTGATAAAGAAAGCGATTTGTTAGAGTTTTAATTGACAAGAATGTTGTAGTGCCATGTTAAAATGTTAAACGCAATCCAAGGACTACCACGGTTCTAATGAGCGAGGTAATTAGAGAAAATGTTAATTCGTAACAAAAAAGAAGCGGTGTACTGATAAAAACGAACCAATGTATTAGTACAATTACTTTTAAACTAGCTGTTGTCTTTAACTTTTGAAAATGCATGGCTGACAAAGCCACCTATCTTATTACTTTTTTGATCTAGTTGTCATCCTATTTTGGCTTTAGCCTAGTTTAATTTTTTTGCTTTTTTAGAATTGCAACAACCTTATCCTTCAACTTTATTTCCTTTTTATTCTTACAGGAGGATAGAAATCTTCCTCTGCACCTCCTCCATTCTGTTTAGTTGGTCCAAACCATTTCAGCTGTTGGAAGATGGTCATTACTGCATACATTCTAATAATACATAGTTTATTTATAATTTCCTTTTGTGTCTGAATTCCTTTTCCTGATTTTGTTCGTACCAAAATAAACACGCTTAGAATATTAAGTGTTGGCAGTGATACGAATATAAAACGATAAAAGCGCAAGTAGTTAATAAAGAGGTAAACAGAAATCAAAATGATCACACCATAGTTGATTATTTTAGAAGAAAAGAACGAAATGCGATGAAAAGGCTATAATTATTGAATTTTTAGAAACAACATAACAGTATATACCTGGTAAAAACTGGTGTATCGCTTAAATTATTCTTCTAATATTCTTTAGATTATAGAATTACATATTTTCAAAGATTCAAAATTCGCTGCCCCCTAATAAAATATTCTTCTTAATTGGGTTGGGACCTTAAAAGTTAAATAGTAACTTCTAAATTATTATTCTAAACCACACTGCTTCCGATATTACTATTCTTTAGATTATAAAATCACAATTTTTCAGATTTTCAAAGATTTACAAGTCGCTGTCTTCTAATTAAATATTGTTCTTCTTAAAAAAGAAGAAGAAGTTTTAGAAATACAACTCAATTTTAGAAGTTCTTCTAAAATTGAGTTGGGGACCTTAAAAAGTTAAATAGTAACATCTAAATTATTACTCTAAAGCACACTTTTTCCATATTACTATTCTTTAGATTTTAGAATTACAGTTTTCCAGATTTTCAAACATTCAAAATTAGCTGCCTAGTTATAAAATATTATTCTTCTTAATTATATTTGTGACCTTAAAAAGTTGAATAGTAACATCTAAATTATTGCTCTAAAGCACACTTTCCTCCATATTACTGTTTTTTAGATTATATAATTACATATTTTCAAACATTCACTGACTCCTAATAAAAGTCGCTGCCTCCTAATAAAATATTCTTCTTCATCATTTGTAACCTTAAAAAGTTAAACAGTAACTTCTAAATTATTGCTCTAAAGCACACTTTTTTCCGTATTAGTATTCTTTAGATTATAGAATTATAGTTTTCCAGAGTTTCAAAGATTCAAAATTTCTGTCCCCCAATAAAATATTATTGTTCTTAATTGGGTTGGGGACCTTAAAAACTAAATAGTAAAATAAATAATAAGTTAAATAGCAATATCTAAATTATTGCTCTGAAGCACACTTTTTTCCGTATTACCGTTCTTTAGATCAGTGTTTTTCAACCTTCTTGATTGCGCGACACCTTTACAATTAGAAAAAAAAACTGGCGACCCCTCAGGACAATAATGAAACTGTGTCAGTGATTTCAAAGACGACGCGTATCAAAAATAGAACCACAATTCGACAAATTGTTAAAAAAATAAACAGGCACAGCCTTCTTACTGAAATTGTTGTATTTTTACACCCCGACCCGCCTGGGGGTCGCGACCCACAGTTTGAAAAACACTCCTTTAGATTATAGAATTACAATAAAACTCTCCTAATAAACTCCTAATAAAAGTCGCTGCCTCCTAAAATAATAAATAAAATACATATTAATAATAAAATATTATTCTTCTTAATTATATTTATTACCTTAAAAATTAAATAGTAACTTCTAAATTATTGTTCCAAACCATACTGTTTCCCATATTACTATTCTTTAGATTATAGAAGCTGCCTCCTGATAAAATATTATTTTCTTTAATTGAGTTGGGGACCTTAAAAAGATAAATAGTAACACCTAAATTATTGCTCTAAGGTACACTTTTTTCCATATTACTATTCTTTAGATTATGGTATAATAGTTTTTCATATTTTCAAAGAGTCACAATTTGCTCCCTCCTAATAAAATATTATTTTACTAAAAATAATAAAAAAATTAAATAGTAACATCTTAATTGTTGCTTCTAAAGAACACTTTATCCCATATTACTATTCTTTAGATTATAGAATTACCGTTTTTCAGATTTTCAAAGATTTACAATTCGCTGCCTTCTAATAGAATATTATTTTCCTCAACTGGGTTAGATACCTTAAAACATAAGTAGTAATATCTAAATTATTGCTCTAAAGCACCATTTTTTCCACATTACTATTCTTTAGATTATAGAATTACACTTTTTCAGATTTTCAAAGATTTACAAGTCGCTGACCGCTAAAAAATATTATTTTCCTTAACTGGGTTCGAGGCCTTAAAAGATAAAGAGTAACATCTAAATTATTGCTCTAAAGCACACTTTTCTCCATATTACTATTCTTTAGATTATTTATAGAATTACAGTTTTCCAGATTTTCAAAGATTCAAAATTCGCAGCCTCCTACTAAAAGGTTATTTTGCTTAGTTGGGTTGGAGACCTTTAAAAGTTAAATAGTAACATTTAAAGATTATTGCTCTAGAGCACAATTTTTTCCATATTACTATTCAATAGATTATAGACATACAATTTTTCAGATTTTCAAAGGTTCACTCACTCCTAATAAAAGTCGCTGCCTCCTAATAAAATATTATTCTTCTTAATTATATTTGTAACCTTAAAAAGTTAAATAGTAACTTTTAAATTATTGCTCTAAAACACACTGTTTCCCGTATTACTACTCTTTAGATTATAAAATTACAATTTTTCAGATTTTCAAAGATTCACAATTCGCTGCCTTGTAATAAAATATTATTATTCTTAATTGGGTTGGGGACCTTAAAAAGTTAAATAGTAACTTCTAAATTATTGCTTTAAGCGACATTTTTTGTCCATATCACTATTCTTTAGGTTATAGAATATGTAATAGATTTTCATAGATTCAAAGTTCGCTGCCCCCTAATAAAATATTATTCTTCTTAATTAGGGGACCTTAAAAATTATAACATCTAGATTATTGCTCAAAAGCATACCTTTCTCTATGTTACTATTCTTCAGATTATAAAATTACAATTTTTCAGATTTTCAAAGATTCACAAGTCGCTGACCCCTAAAAAATATTCTTTTCCTTTTCTGGGTTGGAGTCCTTAAAAATTTAGCATCTAAATTATTGATCTAAAGCACACTTTTTTCCATATTACTATTCTTTAGATAATAGAATTACAATTTTCCAGATTTTCAAAGATTCAAAATTCGCTGCCACCTAATAAAATATTATTCTTCTTAATTGTGTTGGTGATCTTAACTTCTAAATTATTGCTTTAAAGCACACTTTTTTCCATACTATTATTCCTTAGATTATGGAATAATAGTTTTTCATATTTTCAAAGATTCAAAATTCGCTGTCTCCTAATGAAATATTATTCTTCTTAATTTGGTTTGGGACCTTAAAAAGTTGAACAGTAACATCTATATTATTGTTCAAAGGCATACTTTTCTCCATATTACTATTCTTTAGATTATAAAATTAACAATTTTTCAGATTTTCGAAGATTCACAAGTCGCTAACCCTCAAAATATATTATTTTCCTTATCTGGGTTGGAGACCTTAAAAGGTTAAATAGTAACACCTAAATTATTGCTCCTAAATAACACTTTTTTCCATATCACTATTCTTTAGATTATAGTATTATAATAAAGTATTATAGTATTGTTTTTATTGTGTTATTCCTCGTGCTCTACATGTTTCGAATTAGCATTCATCATCAGGAGCGTGTTGTCAGATTAGCCTTGTTAATTGCATGAAAACTCTTGGTTTTTGCTGAATCTATCATTCGTCAAAGTGGATTGTGTAGTTTTAGTTGTTGTAATCTTCGTCGTCAGTAATTTAAAGATGTGAATTAATATTTTGTATATCTAATCGGTATGAAATATTATTGTAAGTTTCGTGGATTGTGCTTTTGATAAGTGGCTGAAGTTATTTTGATTTGGTATGATACGATGACAATTCTTTATCAAACAAATGTTGTAGAAATTTTTAACTCGTGTTTGCAATTTTAAAGAATGACACACACACTTTAAACCACATTTTCAAAGAATGGCACACACTTTTATCAAAACACAACTACACAATCCACTTTGACGAATGGTAGATTCAGCAAAATTCAAGTCTTTTCATGCAATTAACAAGGCTAATCTGACAACACACCCCTAATGATGAATATTAATTCGAAACATGTAGAGCACGAGGAATAACACAATAAAAACAATCAAATACCAAAAGAGTACAATCATTATACTAATACCTTATCATATCAAACTTGGTATAGAATATGGATAACATATTTCTACATATAGTATTATAATTTTTCATATTTTCAAAGATTCACAATTTGCTGCTTCCTAATAAAATATTACTTTACTTAACTGGGTTGGAGAAATAAAAAGTTGAATAGTAATATATAAATTATTGCTCCTAAAGAACACTTTTTTCCATATTACTATCCTTTAGATTATAAAATTACAGTTTTTCAGATTTTTAAAGATTCACAAGTCGCTGCTTTCTAATCGTATATTATTTTCCTTAACTGCGTTGGGGACCTTAAAATGTCCCTAAAAATCTAAATTATTGCCCTAAAACACTCTTTCTCCATATTACTATTCTTTAGATTATAAAATTACAATTTTTCAGACCTTCAAAGATTCATAAGCTGCCTTCTAATAAAATATTATTATTTTTAATTGGGTTGGGAACCTTAAAAAGTTAAATAGTAACTTCTAAATTATTGCTTTAAAGCACACTGTTTCCCATATTGCTATTCTTTAGATTAGAAAAGAATTACAATTTTTCAGAGTTTCAAAGATTCACAAGTCGCTGACTCCTAAGAAATATTATTTCCCTTATCTGGGTTGGAGACATCTAAACATCTAAATGATTGCTCTGAAGCACACTTTTTTCCATATTACTATTCTTTAGATTATAGAATTACACTTTTTCAGATTTTCAAAGATTCACAGGTCGTTGCCTTCTAATAGAATATTATTTTCCTTAACTGGGTTGGAGACCTTAAAAGACAAATAGTAACATCTAAATTATTGCTCTAAAACATACTTTTTTCCATATTACTATTTTTTATAGAATTACAGAAAGATTATAGAATTACAGTTTTCCAGATTTTCAAAGATTCAAAATTTGCAGCCTCCTAATAACATATTATTCTTCTTAATTGGGTTGGGGACTTTAAAAAGTTAAATAGTAATATCTAATTGATTGCTCTGAAGCACACTTTTTTCCATATTACTATTCCTTAGATTATAAAAGTCGCTGCCTGCTAATAAAATATTATTCTTCTTAATTATATTTGTTAACTTAAAAAGTTAATTAGTAACTTCTAAATTATTGCTCTAAAGCACATTGTTTCCCACATTACTAGTCTTTAGATTATAGAATTATAGTTTTTCAGATTTTGAAAGATTCATAAGTCGCTGCCTCCTAATAAAATATTATTTTCCTTAATTGGGTTGGAGACCTTAAAAAGTTAAATCTAAATTATCTAAATTATTGCTCAAAAGAATACTTTTTTCCATTTTACTATTCTTTAGATTATAAAATTATAGTTTTTCAGATTTTCAAAGATTAAAAATTCGCTGCCTCCTAATAAAATATTATTCTTCTTAATTGTGTTGGGAACCTTAAAAAGTCAAATAGTAACTTCTAAATTATTGCTTTAAAGCACACTTTTTCCCATATTAGTATTCTTTAGATTATTGAGTAATCGCTTTTCAGATTTTCAAAGATTCTAAATTCGCTGGTTCTAGTTTTAGGTTAATAAATATATAGTGGGTGAAAAATTCTCAAATTTAAAATTAAATTGCCATATCTAAAGGGCAGTTGAAGTGTCGCCAAATCAATTAATGATTGTACTAGTAAAGTAATCGATTTTAGAAGAATCAGTGATGTGAGTGGGCTATTATAATATTTCGTGTAGGTACTTGATGCATATCAAGAATGAAAGACAAGCTTCAATTAAACATTGTTTTCTTCAGATTCTTGGCATGTCGTCTCTCCACAAAGAATAATTTCATCCAGTTTCATTTCAGTTCATAAAAATTGCCCAATAATAATAGACATTGAAAAAATCTAGCTAGCAAAATAACTAATAGTACTTAGAAAATCCAGAAAGGCTTGCTGAACCAGGAATTTAATCTTTATTAATGTTTAGAAGTAAAATAAAATGTAATGTCATTTACGCACACTAGAATTATAGCAACCCCTTAGCGTATACTTATAATATATGTAAACTGCGACGAAGAACACTGGAAGTCCGAGCGATAGCTCGGCCTACCAGGCACATACCACCATAAAACCACAATATAAAGCCACATGAATTTAAATTAAAATTAAGGTCGTGTTATTAAATCTAGCAGATTTGATTTCATGGTATTTTCTGGATGTTTTTTACGCAATAATAAAAATGTCGTGTCATAATCATATACTATTAATCGCGCTAATCTTGTATGTATGTAGGTATTTGTGTATATGTATTCCCCAGATCTGGAAGACGGCTTTAAGTTGCCGGCCGATATTTGCAGGATTTCAATAATCCGATGTCAGGAATCGATTGAGTCTCCACTTTCACTAAAATCATTTTATATCGTAAATAAATAAAATTGTGAGGAAAACACTTGGAAAACATCGATGCAGAACTGCTGGCGGGATCTAATCTCGGATTGACAAATAGCATCCTCCTTTTACCTTACCAAAATACAGAAAATATGCGGTGTTTATCTAAGCTCAGACCTTCTTTTGTTTTTCCAAAAAAAAAAATGCATCGCCTACTAGATATCCTGAAAATACTGAAAATGGTCATTTTCTTCAAATGTGAATATTTCCCATTTATTTATCGCATCAACAAATTTCGAAGGAAAAAGTTGTAGATATCAAAACATTCTGTAGGATAGATTATAAAAATTATTATTTTTGCACCAGATTCGAGATATGAATATAAACTGAAGGAAAACGGAAATTAATCTAATATACACATGAACATTTCTATGCTAATCTACCAATTCATAATCAGCCATTGTCTCAGAAGCAAAAGCAAATAATATCTACCCCTGTAACAACTGAGGTCTCCCCCCGCCCCGCTTCCGTGCGTTTTAGGGGTGGGGTGTGTGTGTAGGTACGTGCGTGGAATAACCGTCTATTTCAAACCGAGGGTATACAAGCACTAGGCATCCATTCTTTCATCCACCATTTGCATAAAGCGTACCCGATGGGTTATAATGTGAATCCGAGGGGTGAAAAGGGGGTGTGGGCGGAAGATAGCGAGGGCAATTAGTAGTGAAATGACCCCCGCAAACTCATAGGACCTTTTGTTTTAAGCGCCCCTTCTCTTAGTCGTTACAGCATCACGTGAAGTCGTTACGCAATTTTGGGGTTGTGTCGGCAATAAACGTTAGTTAAAGGGGCACAGTTGCGTGTAATTTATATGTCTTAATAAATTAGTGTGGTATTATTGCGTAGTAGTAATTGTATTATTAAGTGGAAGTATTGTGTTGTTACTTTCAGTAATAAGAGGCACCCAGTTTTACCTTTTTTTCGTATTTTTAGTCAATATATAACTAAAACTAACACTTTCGGCCTTGCAGTACATTTCCCATAATATATTTCCCCCTAGACAAATTACTGTACTATCGCTACAAAGGCCCATTATAACAATCATGTTTACTTGTACTCCAATGCATAATATACGTTTAGACATATTTCTCCATTACAATGTTTCAAACTACCACCATTTGCGGAATATATTATCATATTTGTCGCTACTTATGTGCACAAATAACACTTGTAAAGACACAATAGAGAAACGGTTTACAATTCCCCGAACACGTGAAAGCTTAACCTTTTTCTTCTGTCAAAGGGTTGCAACCCTTTGTTTATAAAAAGAGAAATCTTGAGTATTTTGTACCTTGCTAAAGAAATAGAAGGAATCCACCAATGAAATTTGCCAGCATTAACAAAGAAAAAACCCGGACGATTTATCACAGGCTTACATCGTGCAGTAAACAACTAATAAAAGGAAAAAATAAGGATAAAGTGTCCGTCGGTTCCCCCTCTTATATCCCCACCCCTCTCCCCCCAGAGAAAAAAACTCCGGAGATTCATATAAATTACCTCTACGGACCTGAAGGTAAGATACAAATCCCAATTTAGATAGACATGAAACATGGCAGGTCCCCTGAATGAATCAAGGGGCCTGGGGTGGTAGGGGGGGGGAGACTGGGAGGGGGAGCCAGACTGTGGGGGTGTCAAATTTATGTTTGATCGGGACTGCACTTCTTCATTTTTTTCCGTTCCTTATTTCTTCGCGTTTCTTCTTTTTCTGAAGGGTCGAAAAAGTAACAATATAACGAGTTGACTTGAGGTCAAATGGGAGGTCGTACCGTTTGACCTTTCTAATAACAAAACCGGTAAATCTGTCGATAAATAATTACTGAAACTCGCCCCGTACACATTAACCATAAATAATGGCGAAACATAAATAAACTGAAGCCGTAAAATACTAATGTAATCACATTTGGTTCGAGATAACGAGATCTTGAACGTTAATAAGCCCGATTGAATAACTATAACGGGCGGTGTAAATGGAACAACAGCTATATATTAGAAATAATGGCAGTTATTGCGGTAACAATAAATTGAGGTTCAACTCGCTACGTAAACGATAATGAACGGGTTTATTTTCAAACAAATTGTGGACGCACAGTTTTCGAAACAAAAAACACTTGGAAAAAATGCTTTCCCATTTCCATTCCACTAGCAGTAACGAGTTTAAATAATTTTTAGAGTTTTAATACAAGAATTCTATTTAATGGGTTATATTATAAAAAGTATTACTACTATTTATTTATTACTATTTTTATTATTATTATTATTAAACACCCCCGTAGACCGATCTATATCGGTCGTTACGACGACTGTGCGGATAAAGAAATATATAAATAAATATACAAGATTAGCTCGTTTAGTAGTATTCGATTTAATTAAAAATACTCTATTTAATCTTACTAGTCCTGAATTTATTTCTTTTCCATTCAGAACTTTTTTTAAAACTATTTACCGTTTCTAACCTACAGTAAGAAACGTTAAATTTCTTTGCCCACAAGTTATACGTTGCCCCAATCGCATCCCAGGCGGAATTTACGAGGATCAACTCGGACGCTCGAAGCGCCACAACGCGGGAAATTGACATATCGCAGATGCCCGGAATATAAGGAATTGCGCACGCCGTCTAAAAATAAAGCGGCGCGGAATCCGCGCGGGATAAAACGCGAGCGGGGGGCCCCCGCGCCGCCGTAATTCATCGGGAAATTCGCGAAATTGCGCCACCCCCGCCGTTCCAACCCGTTTCTAATTACGGCATCGTCCAATATGGCACCCTAATTGCTCGGCGGAACGGTCGTTAGTCATCTGTTATGCGGCCGAAAGGGGTCGAAATTAATTCCGGGCGGGAGCCGGGGGGCGGAAGCTCGCCGTTCCGTATAGGAATGTCGGCTACAAATTGACGGAACGATAAAAATAATAGCTTTCGGAAGAGGGAAAAGTGCGAGAGGCGACTAGATTTCCTCTGGGACGTCCACGATTATTTCGCTGCTTTGTCTTTTCCGTTCGGGGGGGTGTTGGTGGGGGATGATGACGTCATCGCAAGAGGAGGCAGAAGAATGCCAACTACTAGTAGTAGCGTTTGTTTTTTTTAATTATCAATTTCCTAAAAGGAAAAACAAATTTTTTGGCCAAAGGTGAAAATGTGTTGGTATTTTCTGGTTGTTACCCTCATTCTGGGAAGAAAAGGGTAACTTTTGTATCGATAAAGGCAAGGGTGCGTTTATGAGCGTACCTTTCTTTTAAAACATTGCGACATTAGCCTACCCCGAAATAAATTGAATTAATTCCATTGTACAGAAATATAAGAGTGGTGGTGTTGATTTTTTCCCCTCAATTGTATGAACCAATAACAAATTTTATAATTTAACCATTTAAGCATTCAATATTTCTAGTTTCGAAATGAGGTATACACTCTTGTATGTAATACATGTGACGCCGTATATGTTGGAGAAACGGGTAGGAATATAAAACAAAGAATCAAAGAACATGTCAGCCAAGTATTAGAATTACTAAAATCACATGAAATAGACAAATCTAAATACACAAAAGTAGACATAAGAGTGAGTAGTTTAAACAAACAAATTATCCCTCTTACCACACCAATATATAAATAATTAAAGGTACCTTTTTAATTATAACAAAATTACAAAACTTCAGTACGAAGAGGATGAATCGTGTAGGATTATTCTTTAATTGTTTAAATATTTTCTACTTCACAATTAGTTTTTTATCTTCGTAGATACGTATTCTGAAAGCTACGCCTTCATCTTCTGTGCTTCTTATTGTTCTTAATACCGCCGTGAAAGCTCAAAAACTCAAACCTCAGTACGTAACTGAATACCTCGCATGATGCACCCCATTCCCTTCAGAATTTAAATATTCCATTCTCCCGGCAACAACACGAAATAAAGCGGCGGGCAATCCTTTCCAGGGGGGGCCGCAGCGGTATTTTCGGGGGGTGGCAGAAAATGCACAGTCCGCATTCCCCCGCGCCACCTAGCGCCGCGCCCTGCAATTTACTAGTTTTAATCAGGGGTAGTGCAATTAATAGGGGGCGCTGTTGCGGCACTTTGCCCGCGTTACCGCAGCTCGGACCCGCCAGGGCCGGCGCTGCGGCCCGGCCCGGCCCGTAACGTCCGCGCAATAATGGGCCGACATGTGCAGTCGCGCCCCACGGCGGCCCCGCCCCCGCCCCCTCCGCACAGTAGGCGCCGGGCGAAAATGAAGATAACGCCGCGTACAGCGCGCGATGAGCCGACGTTGCAGTATCCCCGTTTGGGGGGTCGGGGTGGCGGCGAATGGGGGGTTTGCGGCGTTAGCCCCCCGCGTTCCGCCGGCGGCGGGCACGTAATTGGAATGTGGTGCGGCGTTTCTAGCGTAGGGTCGAAATTCGAGCCCCATTGTTCCGTCGATAGTAATTTCGGGTTATCCTGTTAGGCGCGCAGTTATGGATTTTTGGAATTACGTATAATATATGTAAATACGGTTTGCGTTTGGTTCGGGGGGGATTTTCGTTGTGGGATCGAGAGTGCGGGAAGTGCGCGGAAATGTACCATTTTTAAACGTAAAATGTCACTTCCCTGTCCATCAATATTCACCTTTTCATCGGGTTCGTATCGGTGAGATCGTTTTTTTTAAATTTCACTGAACCAACGCAGGTTTGTAGGTAATTCGCGTCGTAAGCATAATCGAAATTCGCATTATAGTAGTTCTGTGTATAATTAAATAGAAGATTTCAAATCCATTCAATGCATTTGTTCCATTCTATGCCCCCAAATGGTTACCTTGAGTTGAGGCCTGATTTTTTCCATTGTTAGAAAGATTAAAATGAATTTATTGAAAGTTGAGATCTATCTAAATCGACTTGGCTCGTTTAATAGTATTCCGCGTCTTACCAAACAGCTTGAATGTGTCTTTTTTGAGAACATATCTCCAGATACAAACAGCCAAAGTAAACATCACATTTTCCCCCCTTCGCAGAAATGCAAGTCGAGCAGTCACGATTATATTGTAAATTTTACGGCCAACGTTTTCATATATTACCCAGGGACAACACATGCGTGTCTTGTATATCTATCTATCTCTGCCCACACTTATGTATACACAAAGTTGGCGTAGGATGCGCAGTCCGTGTACCTGCGTCACGGGATATTCATCGTCTGGAGATACGGTATCTCCATCTTGAAACATCGGGCACACGAAAGAGGTGGGACTACGAAAACGAAAGCTTTCCCGGGCCGGTCGCGCTTATCTATCTCTCGTTAAGCGGGGGGTTAGAATTCGCGCGAGTTTTTTTACCGCGCCGTTGGCACGACTTCGCGTGGACTGCAGGATCGTTGCGAAGGTGCCTGATTTACGAACTGACGACTGCTTTTATTGCAGATCCCTTTTTCCCTCGCCGGTCTTTAGTTAAAATGCACACACGTAAACAAAGCATAATATTGAAATGAGCCGAGCGCGGATGATAGGGCTGTTTGCATAATAATGTGTGCCCAGAATCTGAATTCACTTTCCGCACGCAACTTGCAAGCAATTGAAAATATTTATTTTTTTTTAAAGTCTGGCGATACCGTTTGTTTTATCCGCGTATACGTAATCTTATGTACCTTCATAAATTTATTTATACTTTCGAAACTTTCAGAGATTGCAAACTAAATATCTTTCGAGAAATTCCCCCCTTTCTCGGCAAAATGGGCAAAAATTAATATTTATGATATGAGGACGGGACCACTTATAATCAATTATAGATCCTTCAAGGATATCAAGAATCGCAGAGGGACCTCAGGTAAATCCCCGAATATCACCGTTTCTTTGTCTGGTTAACGAAGAAAGGAAATAAGCTACCAATATCATGGAAGAAATCCATCTTGCATACTGTGAAACGCTGAATTCCACTTTCCTTTCTAAACCGGACAAAAAATTAAAATGTATGGTTACCGAAAATCACCGAGAAAACTCCAGTAAATCCCCCTCTGCACTAAAAATCATGTTTTTGTCCCTGCCTGATGGAAGAAATCCAATCCCTCGAAATTTGAAAACAGAGCGGTCGAATTTTCATGCGATCAGGTAGCAATTACGCTAATTATAACACCGTGCACAACATCTCTATAACTATTACTCTAAATTAAGATAGAATTTTTTTATATTACGTTATTTAACTATACGTTTATTTATCTATCACGTCCTTTATTATTATACCACATTTCATACATTTAAATGATATTAGTTGTTATTTATTTTTTTGTTCTTCAAGTAAACCGTATCGAATAGTTCGACGCTTATATTTTTACTTCCTTCCGCATCTTTTGGCAAATTCCCCACTCCTGATAATCTCCCACCATCAGTTGATAATCCCCGTCAATAAGAAATTTAAAAAATCGTCCTGCTTATTTCTTTTTAAATTTCAGAATCTACTTTATTATTTGAAAAATTTGTAATCAAGGCAACATACTTAAAAATAATCCTTTTTGACGCTAATTTGACATAACACATTTAACGTATGGCATTTTTAGCGTAGTTAAAGCTAAATTCCTCGCAAGAAATGTCGTTTTAAGATCCTTTTTTTATGATTAATGTAAATGTTTCAACCTTGTTAGTAAAACGACGATTTGAATACCAAAATACCTTTGTTTACAAACGGAATTGTACAAATTATAATTGCATAAATAGTCCGAGAAACACTGTTTATTATAAAAGGACCAGGGGGTGAAGGAAAGAAATTTCTTCCAATATACGGAAGGATTATGTTCACTAACAGAAATATACGGTAACACCGGTGCGCTACTTCCACCCTTATTTACGATACTACTAGGGCGGTTTTCCTACCGACTCTAGATTAAAACCCGTAACTTATATTTTAGTCCGGCCTTGGAACAAAAAAAAAGCGCACCCCTCCATCTAAAAACTTCGCGAAATTAACTTCGTCCTAATTCAAATCTAATTGGAAAATAGTGCGCGGATTAAACATTCACCCTCTTCAAATTAAGGCCACCTGAGTCGCTCCGTGGATGTAAAAATAATCCTATAAAAATCGCGCCCCGTCTCTGTTTTCTATCCCCTTTTATCCGCAGCTCTGCGTTTTGGCTTCTGCACGTAATGGCCACTTGAATTTGAGCGATGAAGCCATGGAAATATTCGCGTCTGGCAAAAGAGACGGAGAGAACGCTTTTTATAACGTGGTTTTTGGACCGTAAAAAAGGCGGCGCGATTTTTACAGCCTACTTAAATCCAACAAACACATCGTAAAACGACATCTGTCGGTGAGGTTAGAAGATGAAAATAGTTAAGTGTGGCAGAAAAGTGTTTGTGCTAAAATTAGTCAAAGCGGGCATTCTTTTGATAACGTTTGACGAGCTAGCAAGGTAAAGAAACGGTTTATTATTCAGAGATAATTGTTGAAAAGTAACCTGTTAAAAGGAAAAGTGATGGTGGAAAAACAAAGAAAAGAGTACTTGAAAGATGGAATAACATAAACAGAATTCCCGTTAAAAGTTTTGTTATTTTAAATAATTCAAAAATTACGTTTTTTTGATGTAGTTCTGACATTCCTGTTGGAAGAGAATTGGCCATCGCACGTCAAATGACACTTTGTATGGTTGCCTGCATGTATATGCGTGTGTTTTTAATGCGGTAGTAACACAGGTCGTAAAGACGAGTAATGTGGCCATAAAAACGCACGGGCATTCAAAGAGTTAAACGTTATATGTGTTAATCGAGTGAAGTTATTGCGGACAATAACAATTCGGACGTTAAGTTAAAATGTAATTAGAATGTCCCCAAATGCTACAATTTTCGGAATACTTATAATAATCATAAACTTCGAGTTTTAGAACGCGTTTATTAATTTGTTTTTGACCACTGATTAACTCTAACTCAGCTTAACTTAACTAAGTTAAGCTGAGTTAAGTTGAATTAAGTAAAACTAATTTGATTTTATTTATTTTTCAATTTTTTTTCAATTTAGCTATACTTATTCTGAAATGGCCTGTCATCATTGTTTATCGAATGTTCTTAAAATTTTGGACACTTGCCTTCCACTACTTTGTTCAGGGATGTAAACAATGTCTGGAGAATAATTGTCAATAGTTATAATTAGGGCCCGGATCTTTATTTAAATAAATATTTTCGTATTTACATAAATATTTTGCGATTTTTGATGATAAATAAATATTTGTTTTTTTGAGAAAAATAATCAAATTCTTTCTCATTTTATCTAAATATAATTCAATATTTTTCTAATTCTCTTAAAAAACTATGTACAAAGAAGACGAGAATTCAAATGGAAATACAATTGCCCAATAAAATGTTGAGAATCGCTGCCTGCCTGACGTTGTAAACCTGCGAACACAAATATTATAGAAGCCACGCTGTTGACAAAATCTCGGAAAGAAATGACTAATTACAATATCAATTACAAAATTACAACATTTGAAGAGGTGTTAAATAAAGAGCCAGACTATAAAATTTTACTATGTATCAAAAACAAGCTTCTTGGGATCCTTAGTGTAGAAAACGAAGAAGAAAATGGAGATTTTGGAGTATTATACGCTTTGAGCCCTTCAGACATTTCATTTTAGGTGTTTAGTTTTTTTTTAGAAATTTATATTGGATAATAAAATAAAATAATATGATCGAAACAATTTTTTGATATCTCGCACAAATTTTTCATTAAAAAATGATAAATGTTCATTGAAAAATATTAGAACTGATTTCTTAAATTTTAACGTCTCTATATTAAAAAATCGATA